>WNWK01010385.1:0-70447 GCA_009830355.1 Cherax destructor | reverse complement strand
ACCTCACCTCCATAAGCCATCCACCGCCATCACTACCACCTCTGCCGCCATCACTTACTTCCTTCTTTGTCTTTTACTGACACTAGGACCAGCTTCAGTCACTGGACCCGTCGCACAAAAAATCTGTCCAGAGAGGTCTTGTTTCTGCGTCTCTAAGATTAGCTTAAAATGGGACAAGGCATTGTCATTGAACATGTTGCAGACACGGCCTGCAACAGCTTTGTTAGGGTGATATTTCTCCACAAAACTTTGCACCTCACTTTGCACAAATGTCCTTAATCACTGAAGAAGGCACATTCTTCCTCATACTTTTCTACAAGTTCTTTCTTGAATTCTATCGTGTTTCTCACCTTCTTCATCAAAGGACTGGCACTGGAACTTCTTTGGTCCCATGGTGGCTTATTTACAAAAACAATAGATTATTACGAAATATCTCGTATGAACGCGCAAAGGGTAATGTTCACTCGACGAGAAAATGCAACACTGACTCAGAATGAGTGTGTGGAAGGCTTTGTGCGCGCGGCAGGCGAACACGTTTGGTACGTCCGATGAAACCGAGCCGATCAACAAAACAGAAAATATTTTGACGAAAAGTCGTCAATATCCGAAATCAACGAAATATGAGGCAAACAAAACCGAGGTCCCAGTATTAAAAGAAATATAATTAATAATATTGGGTAGAATGAAAGGGTGTAAAGCAGCTGGAATTGATGGATAAAATGAAATGCTAAAAGCAGGTGGGATATAGTTTTGGAGTGGTTGGTGCTTTAATTTCATATATGTATGGAAGAGGGTAAGGCATAAGGCAAAGGAGACAAAAGAGTGCAAAAATTATAGGAATAAGTCTGTTGAGTATACCTGGTAAAGTGTATGGCAGAGTTATTATTGAAAGAATTAAGAGTAAGATGAAGAGTAGGATAGCAGATGAACAAGGAGGCTTTAGGAAAGGTAGGGGTGTATAGACAGTGTTTACAGTGAAACATACAAGGGAACAGTATTTAGATAAGGATAAATTGGTTTTTGTGGCATTTATGGATTTGGAAAAGGCATATGATATGGTGGATAGGGAAGCAATGTGGCAGATGTTGCATATGTATGGAATAGGAGGTAGGTTACTGAAAGCAGTGACGAGTTTTTACGAAGATAGTGAGGCTCAGGAGAGAGGGAGATTATTTCCAAGTAAAAGTAGCCTTAGACAAAATGTATTTACAGATGGGGTTGTGAAAAGTGAATGCTCGGGTGTTGGCAAGAGGTGTGGGGTTAAAAGATAAAGACTCTCACAAAGTGGGAGTTGTCACAGTTGCTCTTTGCTGATGACACTGTGCTTTAGGGAGATTCTGAATTGAAGTTGCAGAGGTTGGTGGATGAGTTTGGTAGGATATGTAAAAGAATAAATTAAAAGTGAATATAGGAATAGGTAAGGTGATAAGGATAACAAAAAATTAGGTGACGAAAGATAGGATATCAGATAGGAGGGAGAGTGTCACTAGTAGTTCAGTAGTAGTATTTTGTATTTACCAACCTTTAGTGAGTCTTAACCCTTTCTTAACTCTCTCTCAGGGTCGAAACATTTTGAAAAAAAAAAAAATCTTGTGAAATGATAGAGAATCTTTTTCCGATCATAACACCACCAAAATTATGAAATTTGATGGAAAACTAACAGAATTATGCTTTCCTGAAGTTAGTGGTATCGATGCTATTTACGCATCGGGATTTCCCCACTTTGAGCCCTATTTTCGGCAAATTCCAATGTTTCAGTCTACTAAAATTATAGCTACAATAGACCGTCATTTAGCACAAGATTATGTTACACGTTACGGGTATTGCACGATTGAAGAATTGCAGCACATTATTATCTAACACGACGTAAGAATATTACACAGTTCACAGGAGTGGAAAACTTTTTTGAACGCACGGTAGCCCGCGGTGGGTTAAACCATTGAGTCAGTGGGGGTCCTACTGAGGGTGGCTATGAGCCACATCAAGTGTTTAATGCTGACGAGACAAGTGTTTTCTGGAAGAAAATGCCAACACGAACTTATATCTGTCAGCAAGAGAAAAGTGCACCAGGCTTCAAGACAGCAAAGGATTGCTTCACCTTGCTCCTTTTCGGTAATGCATCAGGTGATTTCAAGTGTAAGCCCAACCTCGTGCTTAGAGGAAAAGGGAATTTGTTTTTCCTTCCTGCAAACTGCAAGTTTATTCAGATAAACGGGCCAGGAGCTGAGTCTCGACCCCTGCAACCACAATAGGTGGACAGTTACATTGATTATCATACATGCAGCATATGTGTAGAACCTAGGATAACCCAAAAAAGTCAGACAATGGAAATAAGTCACTGACTTTTTTTGTTATCCCAGGTTCTCTACACATATGCTGCTATGTATGATAATCTTTGTAACTGTATCTGTGTATACACACACAACCCGCACATATAAAAGAGAGGAGCTTACAATGACGTTTCGGCCCGACTTGGACCATTTACAAAGACACACTTTTATATGTGCGGGTTGTGTGTGTATTGTTCCAGTCACGGTATTGTGCCTTTTTGTTATTGTATCTGTGTATACCTGAATAAACTTACAGTTTGCGGGAAGGAAAAACAAATAACCATTCCCACAAGCAGCCTTGTTGTTGTTCAGCGGACACCACCGGCCTTCCCCAGCCACCCCGGGACCCCACCATCCCAGCATTTGTACGTATTTCATACGCGTCAAAAAAAAGTCCTCTGCTACAAGCCAGCTGTGTTTGTGAAGAATGAGAGTGAATTGTGTTTTGATCTTTAAATTAATATATCTTGTATCTGCCAAGCAATCAAAGTGTTGCTCAAAGTGGCAAGAAAAGGTATAAGCATTTAAGTCTTAGAATTAACGAAGAAAACAAAGATATTAGACAAGACATAACCCGTGGCTGTAATGAAGTGTTACTTTGTACACATAAAAAGAGGTAAACATAAGTTTGTTTGACCTGACCGACCGACCGACCGACCTGACCGACCGACCTGACTGACTTGACTGATTTGACTGACTGAATGACTTGACTGACTGAATGACTTAATGACTTAAAGGTAGACACTCAGTACAACCATCGACTTCAGTTCCAGAACCTCTACTATCCACCTCACCCCAGTAGGGCCACAGCATAACTCTCCACTCTCTTCACAATCAACCACAAACACCAGCACCCACAATTTAAGGTAAATACTATTATTTCTGTTACATTTGTAGTCTTAAGCAGTAAAAACAACATAATACATCACGATAATGAACTACAATTACATATTCACTTTTATTTTTGTAAGATCTGTTGCTCTAAATAAACTTGTTTGGCTTTTTGGGGACTCCCAGGAACGTAACCCTATTTTTCCCATAAGTTCTTTTAATTATGTAACACGAAATTATCTAACACGACATTTTCAGGAACGTAACTATCGTGCTAAATGACGATCTACTGTATTTCGCTAGAATTTAATTTGTTCTGTCAATTGAGTATAAGAAACCGCCAATTTACCGATTTCAACTACCCAATAAGGTGGTCAGAAATTGGCAATTTGGCCAATTTCATACAAATTTAAAAAGTTGCCAATTTCAAAATAGGGTCCAGAATAAACGAGAGACATTCCTGGCACTCAAATAACATTTTATCTGTTCATTAGTCATGTCTCCAGGCCCCTCTTACATTACTTTTGCTTTCCATTTTGAATTTTTATTCTCACAAAAAATTGAAGATTTACTGTTATGTATACTATTGCATCATTGTAAAAACGGTATAAATAATATCAGAACACTTGTGCAAGAATATTAGACTCGTCAGTTGATATGTATTGTATGCTTGGCGTGATTTGTTTACTCTTGAACATCGGCAAATATCGAACATTTTTGCTACTTTGCGCTCAATTTCTAGGTACAGTAGACCCCCGCTATTCGAACGGCTCGGCAGTCGAACAAATCGTCATTAGTACAAAAAATTCGAAATCGTCATGCGAACAAATTATCGCGAGTCGAACGAATACGTTCGTGACCTGTCGGCCCAGGCGCTTGGGTGCCTCACAGCGCAGGCGTGAGAGCCAGTCCCGCGTTGTTTACACTCGAGAACAATACCCTGCACGCTTCCACAGACATTTCACACTTAATTATAATTTTTTGGAGTTTGTTCATTACGTGCGACTGTGAAATAAGCTACCATGGGTCCCAAGAAAGTTCCTAGTGGTACCCCTGGGCTGATAAAAGTGAGAAACACCGTAGAAATGAAGAAGGAAATAATACAAAAATACGAGTGGTGTGCGATTGTGTGATCTTGCCAGGATATATGGCAAAAACAGGTCAACTATCGCTTCTATCCTGCTTAAGAAGGAAGAAATTAAGCAAGCTGATGTTGCAAAAGGTGTTACTGTGCGAGCCAAAAACAGACCACAAATAATCGAAGAGATTGAGAAGTTGTTGCTGGTGTGGCTCAAGGATAAAGAGTTAGCGGGTGATAGTGTGTCTGAGTCAATTATTTGTGAAAAGGCAAGGAACTTGCATGCCGATCTTTTAAAGAAAATGCCTGTAACCAGTGCTGATTGTAATGGTAGTGAATTTAAAGCCAGCAAAGGCTGGTTTGAGAGATTTAAACATCGTAGTGGCATACATAATGTGGTAAGGCATGGTGAGGCTGCCAGTTCAGACAAACATGCAGCTGAAAAATTCATAAAGGAGTTTCAGGACTACATAAAGACTGAAAAATTGAAACCTGAACAAGTGTTCAATTGTGACGAAACAGGCCTGTTTTGGAAGAAAATGCCCAACAGGACCTACATTATTCAGGAAGAAAAGGCACTGCCAGGACACAAGCCTATGAAAGACAGGCTAACTCTCTTGATGTGTAGTAATGCTAGTGGGGATTTTAAATTAAAGCCTTTACTAGTGTATCACTCAGAAAATCCCAGAGTGTTCAAGAGACACAATGTCGTTAAAAGTAGATTGTTTGTCTTGTGGAGAGCTAGTCAGAATGCATGGGTCACAAAGCACCTTTTCAGTGACTGGATCCATGAAGTGTTTGGCCCCAGTGTGAGAAAATACCTACAGGAAAAGGGTTTGGACAAAAAGTGCCTCCTGTTGCTGGACAATGCTCCTTCACATCCTCAAAACATGGAAGACCTACTGTGTGAAGACTTCAAATTCATAAAACTGAAGTTCTTGCCTCCCAACACCACTCCTCTCCTCCAGCCCATTGACCAGCAGGTCATCTGTAACTTCAAAAAACTCTACACAAAAGCAGTGTTTGAAAAGTGCTTTGAAATGACCTCGGACAGTGAATTGACCCTTAGAGAGTTCTGGAAGAATCATTTCAATATCTACAGCTGCATAGGCCTTATAGGCAAGGTTTGGGAGGGAGTGACTTCAAGGACTTTGAACTCTGCTTGGAGACCATTGTGGCCAGGTTGTGTCCAACAGAGGGATTTTGAAGGGTTTGAGGCTGACCCTGACCCTGCCGACCCTGTGCCTGTTGTGGACTGTATTGTGGAATTGGGCAAGTCCATGGGGTTGGAGGTGAGTGGCGATGATGTGGAAGAGTTAGTGCAGGGCCACAGGGTAGAGCTAACAACTCAAGAGCTGCAAGAGCTGGAAATAGAAGAGCATCAGACCAGATTTGAGGCTATTGATTCACGGGAGAAGGAGGAAGAGGGGCTGAAGAAGGTGCCTTCTTCAGAGATTAAGGAGATGTGTACAATGTGGAATAGATTGCAAAGTTTTGTTGAAAAATACCACCCTGAACAAGCTCAAACAAGCCATAACAGCAGCATGTTCAGTGACCAAACAATGTCCTTCTTCAGGAACATGTTGAAAAGGCGCCAGAAACAGAGGACTGTGGACAGTTATTTTGTTAAAGTGTCCAGTGACTCCCAAGCTGGCCCTAGTGGGATTAAAAGACAAAGAAAAGAAGTAACCCCAGATAGGGCTTTGGTACCTGAAGTCCTTCTGGAAGGGATTCCCTTCCAAACACTAACCCCTCCCTCCCTCACTCCTCCTCCTCCTCCTCCCTCTCTTCCATATGCCATCAACAATCTTCAATAATGGTAAGTAAAAAGACTTGCATTTATTTACTAATACTTTTAGTAGTACAGCACTGTAGTATTTAATGTTTTTGTCTATGTAGAAGCTTAATTTTATTAAAATATAATATTTGTTATATATTTTTGGATTTCTGGAACGGATTAATTGTATTTCCATTATTTCTTATGGGAAAAATTAAATCGCCTTTCGAACATTTCACGTTAAGAACAAGCTCCTGGAACGGATTAAATTCGAATGGCGAGGGTCCACTGTACTTGTCATCGAGAAACCAATCAAAATTCTCTATTTCTTTAATATATCTTCCATTCTATCAAATGAGACCAAGAAAATGAGAATATAACCATAAATACCATACGAAAATAGACTGCAAAGTCGCTGTTTTAAACCAAAAATACGGTCGGAGTTTTTTTTTCCTCATTATGCACTGTGTGGTGCAGGATTTTTCTTATACTGCGCACACTGACCGCACAGACCCATTCTCTCACTCACATCTAGGCCTACCAGCCTGTTTCTGCTTGATTTGAGGGCGCTAGAATTTAGGCGTACTAGTACGTCAAACACCCTGGTGCGCAAGCCGTACTAGTACGTCAAAAACCCTGAAAGGGTTAAGTCTTTCACGTGATCACTGGCCGTTACTAGTCTTCCTGCTGACCTAAGCGATGTCAGAAGTCAACCTTTGAATATGAGCACCCCTCGCTCACGGGAGCAGCAGTTCTAGTCTTAGAGAGTAGACAGGCCAGGCAACACAGGCTCTGAGTGTACTCCCATTTTCACCAATATACCAGTTACCAACCAAACTAGGTTTGTGTTATTACCAAATCCATTCAAGAACCCCACACGACAAGAATATGGAGGTGGTGAATGTATTCAGATATTTAGGAGTGGACGTGTCAGCAGATGGGTCTATGAAATATGAGGTGAATCATAGAATTGATGAGGGGAAAAAGGTGAGTGGTGCATTTAAGAGTCTGTGGAGACAAAGAACTTTGTCCATGGAAGCAAAGAAAGGAATGTATGAGAGTGTAGTTATACCAACGCTCTTACAGTGGACCCTCAAGTTTCATGATTAACCCTTTCGGGGTTTTGGTCATACTAGTACGGCTTACGCCCTGGGGTTATTTACATACTAGTATGCCTAAATTCTAGCGCCCTCAAATCAAGCAGAAACAGGCTGTTAGGCCTAGATGTGATAGAATGGGTCTGTGCGGTCAGTGTGCGCAGTATAAAAAAATTCCTGCACCACACAGTGCATAATGAGGAAAAAAAAACCTGACTGTGTTTTTGGTTTAAAACAGCGACTTTGCAGTCTATTTTCGTATGGTATTTATGCTTGTATTCTCGTTTTCTTAGTCTCATTTTATAGAATAGAGGATATATTACAGAAATAGAGATAATTTTGACTGGTTTCATGATGACAAGTACCTTGAAACTGAGCGCAAAGTAGCGAAAATGTTTGATTTTGGCCGATGTTCAAGAGTAAACAAATCACACCATGCGTCCAATACACATCAACTGGAGAGTCTAATATTCTTGCACAAGTGCGCTGATATTATTTATACCATTTTTACAATGATGCAGTTGTATACATAACAGTAAATCTTCTATTTTTTGAGAAAAATTCAAAATGGAAAGCAAAAGTAATGTAAGAGGGGCCTGGAGACATGACTAATGAACAGAGAAGATATTATTTTAGTGCCAGGAATGTCTGCCTTGTTTATTATGGACCCTATTTTGAAATTGGCCAAATTGCCATTTTCTGACCACTATTTTGGGTAGTTGAAATTGGTAGATAGGCGGTTTCTTGTACTCAATCGATAGAAGAAATGGAGTTCTAGGGGAATAGCTATAATTTTAGTAGACTGAAACATTGGAATTTGCCGAAAATAGGGTTCAAAGTGGGCGAAATCGCCTGATGCGTAAATGTCATGGATACTGCTAACTTCGCGAAAGCATAATTCCGTTAGTTTTCGATCAAATTTCATAATTTTTGTATCGTTATGATCGGAAAAACATTCTCTATCCATTTCATAAGAATTTTTTTTTTTTTTTTTTGAAATTCGTGGACCCTGAGAACGAGTTTCAGAGAGACCCCCAAAGGGTTAATCCGTTCCAGAGAGTCCGCTGAAAGGCGAAATTCATTAATGTCGAAACCATTTTTCCCACAATAATGGAAATCCAATTAATCCCTTCCAGACCAAAAGTATTAACAAAGGTACATAAAGGAATGACAAATCAAGTGTAAACAAGAATATCACACTTACCTTTATTGAAGACTCCTGGTGATGTCTGGAAGACTGAAGGAGGGGAGAGGATGGAAGAGTTGCTATTGTTTGGAAGGGAAATCCCCTTCCATAAAGACTTCAGGTACCAAGTCCTTTTCTGGGGTTACTTACCTTCTTTGTTTTTTAATGCCACTAGGACCAGCTTGAGAGTCACTGGACCCCTGTCGCTCAAATTTTTTTTTTCCAGAGCTCTGTTTCTGGCGGCTCTTTAAAATTTCCCTAAAATGGCACACGAGATTGTTATTGAACATGTCACACACACGGCTTGCAACAACTTTGTTACCTGGAGAGAGTTCCAGGGGTCAACGCCCCTGCGGCCCGGTCTGTGACAAGGCCTCATATTGGATCAGAGCCTGATCAATCAGGCTGTTACTGCTGGCCACACGCAGTCCAACGTACGAACCACAGCCTAGCTAGTCAGGCACCGACTTTAGGTGCCTGTCCAGTGCCTGCTTGAATACAACCAGAGGTCTATTGGTAATCCCCCTTATGTATGCTGGGAGGCAGTTGAACAGTCTTGGGCCCCTGACACTTACTGTGTTGTCTCTCAACGTTCTAGTGGCACCCCTGCTTTTCATTGGGGGGATTTTACATCGTCTGCCGAGTCTTTTGCTTTCATAGGGAGTGACACTCGTGTGCAAGTTTGGTAATAATCCCTCTAGGATTTTCCAAGTGTATATAATAATGTATCTCTCCCGCCTGCATTCCAGGGAGTACAGGTTTAGGAACTTCAAGCGTTCCCCGTAATTTAGGTGGTTTATTGCAGTTATGCGTGCCGTGAAGGTTCTCTGTACATTTTCTAGGTCAGCAATTTCACCTGCCTTGAAAGGTGCAGTTAGTGTGCAGAAATATTCCAGCCTAGATAGCAACAGCGACCTGAAAAGTGTCAACATGGGCTTGGCATCCCTGGTTTTGAAGGTTCTCATTATCCATCCTGTCATTTTTCTGGCAGATATGATTGCTACAGTGTTATGGTCCTTGAAGGCGAGATCCTCTGTCATGATCACTCCCAGGTCTTTGACATTAGTTTTTCGCTCTATTGTCTGGTTGGAATTTGTTTTATACTCCGATGAGATTTTAATTTCCTCACGTTTTCCATATCAGAGTAGTAATTGAAATTTCTCATCATTGAACTTCATATTGTTTTCTGCAACCCATTTAAAGATTTGGTTGATGTCTGCTTGGAGTCTTGCAGTGTCTTGAATGGTGGACACTGTTATGCAGATTCGGGTGTCATCTGCAAAGGAAGACGGCACTGACTGATATCCCTGTCTATGTCCGATATAAGGATGAGGAACAGGATGGGAGAGAGTACTGTGCCTTGTGGAACAGCTTTTCACCATAGCCGCCTCAGACTTTACTCTGTTGACTACTACTCTTTGTGTTCTACTTGTTAGGAAATAATAGATCCATCTACCAACTTTTCCTGTTATTCCTTCATCACGCATTTTGTGTGCTATCACACCATGGTCACACTTACCAAAGGCTTTTGCAGTCTGTGCATATAACATCTGCATTCTGTTTGTCTTCTAGAGCATCCAGGACCTTGTCGTAGTGGTCCAGTAGTTGTGACAGACAGGAACGACCTGCTCTAAACCCATGCTGCCCTGGGTTGTGTAATTGATGGGTATCTAAATGAGTGGCGAACTTCCTTCTTAGAACCCTTTCAAAGATTTTTATGATATGGGACGTTAACGCTGTTGGTCTGTAGTTCTTTGCTATTTCTTTACTGCCGCCTTTGTGGAGTGGGGCTATGTCTGTTGTTTATAGTAACTGCGGGACGACCCCAGTGTCTATGCTCCCTCTCCATAGGATGTTAAAAGCACGTGATAGGGGCTTCTTACAGTTCTTGATGAACACTGAGTTCCATGAGTGAGGGCCTGGAGCGGAGTGCATGGGCATGTCATTTATTGCCTTTTCAAAGTCATGTGGCATCAGGGTAATGTCAGATAGGCTTGCATCTACCAGGTTCTGTGACACTCATAAAAAATTCATTTAGGTCTTCAACTTTCAGTCTGGTTAGCTGCTCGCTAAAATCTGAGTCATACTGGGACTTTAGTAACTCACTCATTTCCTTGCTGTCATCTGTGTAGGACCCATCTCATTTTAGTAGGGGCCCAATACTGGATGTTGTTCTCGACTTTGTTTTGGCATAAGAAAAGAAATACTTTGGGTTTCCTTCAATTTCATTTATGGCTTTTAGTTCTTCCCACGTTTCTTGATTCCTGCAAGATTCCTTTAGTTTTAATTCGATGTTTGCTATTTCTCTCACCAGTGCCTCCCTACATATTTCAGATATATTGGCCTCTTGTAGCTGCTCTGTTATTCTTTGCCTTCGCCTGTATAGGAAGCGCCTCTCTCTTTCTAGTTTACATCTCCTCCTTTTCCTTAAGGGAATTTGCCTTGAGCAAACCTCAAGTGCCACAGAGTTAATTTGTTCTAGACATAGGTTAGGGTAATGTTCCTCCATAAATGATTGCACATCATTCCACTTTCCACAAATGTCCTTAATCTGTGAAGAAGGCACCTTCTTCCATCTCTCTTCCTCCTCCTGTGAACTCATTTCCTGAGCTGTGGTCTGTTGCTGTTACAGATGAAGCTCTTCCAGCGTTTCAGTGGTTAGCTCTTAATTGTGGTCCTCCACAAACTCTTCCACATCCTCGAAACTCACATCCAACCCCATGGAATTCCCCAATGCCACAATTTTTTCCACAACAGGCATAGGCTCCTCAGGGTCAGCCCACAAACCCTTCAAAATCTTTGTCGAGGACACTATCTGGCCACAAGTGTCTCCAAGCAGAGTTCAAAGTCCTGCAAGTCACTTCCTGCCAAGCCTTATCTATAAGGTGTATGCAATGGAGGATACTGAAGTGATCTTTCCAGAACTCTCTTAGGGTCAATTCAATGTCAAAGCCCCTTTGAAACATTGCTTTGGTGTAGTTTTTTTTTGAAGTTTGAAATGACCTGCTGGTCCATGGGCTGGATGAGAGGAGTGGTATTAGGGGGCAAGAACTTCACTTAGATGAACTTACACTCCTCAAACAATTGGTCTTCCAAGTAAGGGGGATGAGTAGGATAATTGTCCATTAGAAGGAGGCACTTGAGTGGCAATTTCTTGCCCAGGAGGTATCGCTTCACACTCGGGGCAAACACTGCATTGAACCAATCAAGGAAAATTTCCCTCGAGACCCAGGCCCTACTGTTAGCCTTCCACATCACACTCAATTTACTCTTGACGACACTGTTTTTCTTAAACACTCTGGGATTTCTGAGTGATACACCAGTAAAGGCTTCACTTTGTAAGTAAGGCTTCACTAGCATTACTACACAACATGAGAGTTCGCCTGTCTTTCACAGGCTTGTGTCCTGGCAGTGCCTTTTCCTCCTGTGTAATGTAGGTCCTCTTTGGCATTTTCTTCCAAAAGAAACCTGTTTCGTCACAATTGAACACTTTTTGCGGGAGGAATTCTTCAGCCTCTACATTGCTTTTGAATTCAGTCACAAATTTTTCAGCTGCATGTTTGTCTGAACTAGCAGCCTCACCATGCCTTACCACACTGTGTATGCCCCTACACTTCTTAAATCTCTCAAACCAGTCTTTGCTGGCCTTAAATTCGCATACATCACCACTAGTTGCAGGCATTTTCTTTAAGAGACTGTCGTGCAATTGCCTTGCCTTTTCAGAAATTATTGATTGCATAACAGTATCTCCTGCTAACTGTTTTTGGTTAATCCACACCTACAATAACTTCACCACTTGTTAGTATTTTCGATCTCTTTTTTGTGAGCATATCTACCCCTTTTGCAACAACAGCTTCCTTGATTTCCTTTCTTTTCGCCACGATCAAAGTGATGGTTGAATGGTGTTTCCCATACAGCCTGGCCAACTCGGCCACACGCACTCCACTTTCATATTTTGCAATTATTTCCTTCCTCAATTCAAACGTGTTTCTCACCTTCACCTTCTTTACCAAAGGGCTGGCACTAGGAGCTTACTTTGGGCCCATGATGGCTTATTTAACAGTTGCAAGCACAAAAACGAATGGAATATGTATCTCTTATGAACGCTTGAGGTGATGGTCACTCGCCCATAAACAATGCCACACTGGCAGGCTGGCTTTGTTTACAACCTGACGCTGGGAGAAGGGCTGGACGTGTACCGTACCGCCGCCGAATCACGAAAAAAATCATGAACCTTGAGTATTTTTCACTGAAAAAAGGTACTGAAAGGTGAAATTCACGAAACACGATGCCACTGAAACTCTTTGTCCACTGTACGTATATGGGTGTGAAACATGGGTGGTGAATGTTGCAACGAGGAGAAGGCTGGTGTGAATATAATGCAGAGAATTTGTAGTTTGGAAATTAGAAGGAGGTGCAGGAATACCAAAACTATTATCGAGAGGGCTGAGGAGGGTTGTTGAGGTGGTTCGGACATGTAGAGAGGCTGAAACAAAATAGAATGACTTCAAGAGTGTATAAATCTGTAGCGGAGGGAAGGCGGGGTAGGGGTCGGTCTAGGAAAGGTTGGAGGGAGGGGGTAAAAGAGGTTTTGTGTGCGAGGGGCTTTGATGTCCAGCAAGCATGCATGAGCATGTTAGATAGGAGTGGATGGAGGCAAATGGTTTTTAGGACTTGACGTGCTGTTGGAGTGTGAGCGAGGTAACATTTATGAAGGGAGTCAGGGAAACCGGCAAACCGGACTCGAGTCCTGGAGTACAGTGTCTGCACTCTGAAGGAGGGGTGTTAATGCTGCAGTTTTATAATTGTAGTGTAAGCGCACCTCTGGCAAGACAGTGATGGAGTGAATGATGATGAAAGTTTCTTTTTCGGGCCACCCTGCCTTGGGGGGAATTGGCCGATGTGTTAAATATATATACAGTGGTCCCCCGCCTAACGAGCAAAATTCATTTCAGATGCCTGCTCAAGTGCCATTACCGAACGAATTTACTTCCTTAAGAAATAATGTCGCGTAGGTTAGTCTATTTCAGACCCCCAAAAATACACTTCCACAATCACATACAATATTATACTTACATAATTGTTTGATTTCCGGCGTGCTCGTTAGGCGGGGGACCACTGTGTGTATGTATATGTATATACAGTGTCTGCACTCTGAAGGAGGGGTGTTAATGTTGCAGTTTTATAACTGTAAAGCACCCCTCTGGCAAGACAGTGATGGAGTGAATGATGAAAGTTTTTCTTTTTCGGGCCACCCTGCCTTGGTGGGAATCGGCCGATGTGTTAAATTAATTAAATAAATAATTAAATAATTAATTAAATAATTAAATAAAATAAATAAATAATTAAATAATTAAATAAAATAAATAAATAAATAAAATAAAATTAATTAATTAAACAATTAAATAAATAATTAAATTAAATAAATAATTAAATAAATAATTAAACAATTAAATAAACAATAAATAAATAAACAATTAAATAAACAATAAATAAATAAATAATTAAATAAAAATAAATAAATAAATAAAAATAATTAATAATTAAATAAATAAATATATATAAATATATATATATATATATATATATATATATATATATATATATATATATATATTTTACAAACACACTTCTTGCATGGATTATAGAATTCTTGATGTTAACAAACGGGTGAAATACACATTTGCTATGAATTCAGACAGAGTTCCATATATTTGGGCCTTTTATTTGCATGGAGTTTTAGAACAGGTCAAGACATACAAGTGGGATGTCAAAGAGATTCTTCTTCCTCGTATTTTTCCATGTGTCCTGTTGCAGTTTTCCATATGGAATTTAAACTTTGGGTTAATGTTTGAGTTGAGAGTCCTGTAGACATAGAACACAAAGAGTAGCAGTCAACAGAGTAAAGTCTGAGGCGGCTACAGTGAAAAGCTCTATTCCACAAGGCACAGTACTTGCTCCCATCCTGTTCCCCATCCTCATCCTCAGGGATATAACCCACAGTGCAGTGTCTTCCTTTGCAGATTACACCCGAATCTGCATGACAGTGTCCACTGTTAAAGACACTGCAAGACTCCAAGCAGACATCAATTAAATCTTTAAATGGGCTGCAGAAAACAATATGAAGTTCAATGATGAGAAATTTCAATTACTCAGATATGGAAAATGTGAGGAAATTGAAATCTCATCGGAGTACAAAACAAATTCCAACCACACACTAGAAAAATGACAGGATGAATAATGAGAACCTTCAAAACCAGGGATGCCAAGCCCATGTTGACACTTTTCAGGTTGCTTGTTCTATCTAGGCTGGAATATTGCTGCACACTAACTGCACCTTTCAAGGCAGGTGAAATTGCTGACCTAGAAAATGTGCAGAGAACCTTCACGGCACGCATAAATGCGATAAACCACCTCAATTACTGGGAACGCTTGAAGTTCCTAAACCTGTACTCCGTAGAACATAGGCAGGAGAGATACATTATTACATACATATGGAAAATTCTCGAGGTTTTAGTACCAAACTTGCACACGAGTCACTCCCTACGAAAGCAAAAGACTCGGCAGGCGATTAACATCCCCCCAATGAAAAGCAGGGGTGCCACTAGCACGTTGAGAGACAGCACAATAAGTGTCAGGGGCCCAAGACTGTTCAACTGCCTCCCAACATACATCAGGGGGATTACCAACAAACCCCTGGCTGTCTTCAAGTAGGCACTGGACAGGCACCTAAAGTCGGTACCTGACCAGCCAGGCTGTGGTTTGTACGTTGGACTGCGTGCGGCCAGCAGTAACAGCCTGGTTGATCAGGCTCTGATCCAACATGAGGCTTGGTCACAGACCGGGCCGCAGGGGCGTTGACCCCTGGAACTCTCTCCATAGCTGATACACTCTAAAGTCTAAACACAACTAAATGTTCAACACCTAGTTACAATGCTGCATTTTTTTTTTCTTAGAAGAAAGCAGTTGGGGGTTGAAATGTACTACTTGCAGACTGTTGAATAAAATGTTCTGGCCCAACACGCCTTCGCCGTGCGAGATAGTACTCACCTGATTGTGGTTGCAGGGGTCTAGTCTCTGCTCTTAGCCCCGCCTCTCTACTGGTCGCTACTGGGTTCACTCACCCCTGGCTGCGCGAGTCCTATTATACTTATTCTTAAAGCTGTGTATGGGTTCTGCCTCGACTTCCCTGTTCAGGTTGCTCCACTTCCTGACCGCTATAATGCTTAAGAAGTATTCCTTGACATCCCTGTGAATCATTTGTATTTTTAGCTTCCAGCTGTGCCCATGTGTACCTAAAACGCGCCTCTCAAATATACTCGCCCTGTCCACTATCCATTCCTCATAATTTTGTGTTGTAATCATGTCGCCCCTAGTCCTGTCCTTTAGTATCGCCAGGTTTAGCTTTAGTCTTTTCTCATAGTTCATACCCCTCAGCTCTGGAACTAATCTCGTAGCAAACCTTTGCACTTTTTCCAGCTTTATAAAATGCGGGTTCTCCATACTGACGCTGTATCCTCCAAGATGGGCCTGACATATGCCAAATGTAGGGTTGTCAATTGTATACAACTTGTTCTTGCTTTGCTGCAGTAACCTATGATTGACAGCGTTTTGTTACATTAAATATGCAAGATCGGACGTTCTGTTACAGTATGACAAAAACCTTCAGGGTTATTAACCTTAGAGGGTTACCCACAACAACTCTCTCCCCGCATATATATAAAAAAAAAAGTATCTTCGCTTCAGTCCTTCCTGTCCTCTGTCCATTAAAAGCAGACTAACACCCAGGTACCTATTCACTATTAGGTGAAGACGGGAAACGGGTAACTTGTCCCTATGTCTCACCCGACTTGGGAATCGATTCAAGATCCTTTCGGTTGCGAGATGAATACAATACTCTACCACTAAGCTACGAGCAACTACTGTGATTATGCAAGTCCATGTGTTCAATTATATTAAATTTGCAAAATTGGGTGTTCTGTTACATTAACTATGCAAGCTCAGATGTTAATTATGCAAGACTTGTAAGCTCAGGTATTGTTACGTTAAATATGTAACAGGTGTTCAATTATAGTAACTGCAAGCTCAAGTATTTTGTTACATTAATTGTAACATCAGGTGTTCTATTAGAGTAACTACGCATGCTGTTGTGGTTACATTATGAAACATGTTACATTACATTCACCATGCAACATGAGGTGTTCTGTTACATTCATTATTGGTTACTAACCCAGGATAACCCAGAAACCTAAGCGGTGTGGCTTATTTCCATTGGGTCCTTCCGGTCCTACATATATTTGGGTGAGAACCACACCATATTTATTCCTAGGTGAACAGAGGTAGCAGATGCGAATTTACCCATTCATCTCGCCCCTCACGTCATTCGAACCTTGATCCTATTGGTTGTGAGCCGAATGCTTGGCTACCACAAAAAGTACATCAGGCATGAAGACAAAACTGGTAGTATGATCTACCAGTTATGTCTTGTGATGTAGGGGTACGTGAATAAGCCCCTGATCCTTACTGCCACAGCCTGGCAACACAGCAAGAGGATGCGCTATCTCAGTGTAGTACTCAAAAGTTTGGGTTGCAATGTGCAACAACGTTAAAAGGTTTTTAAATATATTTAACTGAGCGTTAAACATAGCCCACGAGTAATTCAAAGTAACATTCAGATTAATTAGTTTAATTCTGAGTAAACATTATGTAAAAATGGGTGACATAAAAACTTAAAAAGGAAAACAATCTGTACGCCGACAACTATCGGAAACTACTTTCTAAAAATTCTACTTTCACATATAAACACCAGAGCAATTAAAACAGTTTTCATTACCTTCAGAGATATATTGATAATCGAAGTACTTCTAATTAATGTTCAAGCACAGTTTTTTATTACTAATGAATAAAGTTGACGATCTACACCATTTAAAAGTGGCAGATGAGGTAAACAAGGTTGTAGTGACAGCAGTACAGCCTTCTCGAGGCGCTGGTTGTCAGCTGACCTCAGCACTCCCTGGGTACTTACACTTACATGCACAACCACACACGCAAGTAACATATTTCAGGAAATGTGAATAAGGTACTTACAGGTGAGGGAGTACAGTTGTAGTAGTGTAGTGAGGAGGAGGTTGGTGGCGAGTGACCGGTGGAGTACCGTGTGAGACGCTCCTCCCTCCCTCCCTCACTATCTCTCCCTCTTTATCTCTACAACTTTTCCAACTATATACATTTATGACGAAAAATCCGAACTTTATATTCTAGTGAAACTATATATTCTTGTATGCCATTTGCTTTTTATGCTCTATAATTTAACTTGTGGAAAAGCTTTTCAAACAACAAAAATAAAAATAATCTGAAACTAAACGCAACGTATGGAAACTTTTATAGGAGACTGTCAAAGTGTACAATACATTTGGAGGTTATTTAAACATTATTTTGCATACAACTTTAACTATATATTCTCAAGTTTTCTCTCTGTGCTTACATAATCTTACATGCCTTATTTTGTGAATATATATACAAAATACTATGATGAGTAGAGTGGCCAGGGCCTGACAGCCGGCATGGAAGTTGCAGTTGGCATTAATGGACCCCAGGGAGGCAAACGTAATTGTGGCTAAAACTGATCTCAAATTTTACATGAGAAAACATTTTTAATGTGTTTTTATATTTAGCGGAGATCCCAGTGGATTTAATTTGAGGAATCATAGGGATATCCTAGGTTAAGTCATCATAAAGTGCCTATAGCTATAATAGTTACTTAACTGAAAACACATATTGCTTCCATATACTGTAATTACCTCTGTAAACTTCACCTAGAGGTGTGTATATATATATATATATTCAACCTGCCGTCTCCCACCAAGATAGTGACCCAAAAAAGGAAACATTCACCATCATTTATTCCATAGCTCTCAGACATCACAGTTCCAGTGACCCTATTTGGAAACAATGAAGGCAAACAATATTCACGATATTTGTTCTTTCGGTAAAAAATGTTTTTCCCCTACACCTATCATTAGTTTTTTTTATTAGCAAAATTCCTTTCAAGGAAGGTTCCTTGATGCCGGCGAAGGGTTCTTGATTAAAGGAATTGGAGCTTCCTTTCGATAAAATCTGACTGCCTCCCTATGAGTTTAGCGCTTCCCATGAATTAGCATTAATAATAATAGGAAAATTAGATATGGTCACCCTGATGTATGTAACATTTAAAAAGGTTAAAGCCAAAGCTATATTTACCAGACATATCCATCACACAAGATACTTTCGTCTTTAATGAAGCATAATTGTGAGTTTATACGAGTCTAGCCAGGACAACAAATGCAAGATGTGGCTTGCACATGGTGACTCGTGTGTGTGACGTGGAGCTCTGAGATCCACACACCACTGACGTGGCCCACTACCTTAACCACGCCTCTCGTGCTGCCTCCACGCCGTCTCTCGCACTCTTAATAGTTCTTACACTCGCCAAACAAATTATAAACACTCCAGGAAGTTCACAAGTATACCAATAACGGCATGCACTTTTATATCCCATTGCCTCTTGATATTCTGAATTTATTCTACACAAGTAAATAAATAGTTACGTGAAATCATTGACAGAAAGAGCCAAATAATCTATGGAGCTTACAACAAACCACAGCTCTTACATTCACCCTGCTTCGGCTAATTAATGCTGCAAATACTTTTGGAACTTTGCTCCACCAGCTATGTAGACCTAAGTAAATATATATTACTTTAGTCAAATAAAAAAGGTACTAATCTTCACGTAGGTAACATATTCATTAAATTATTTTCTTATATATTGCATATATTCATCATAAATATAAAAAGTAACATAGTATGGTGATTTAACTTAGGATAGCACTACAATTCTTCAAGAAGATTTAGTTCCATCCTGTTTTCTATATTATATACATTAGTCAATTTGTTAGATTATATACACTGATAGTCAGAATATGTATTTTGAAGGGCGTATTTATCTCAGCGTATATATGCTGAGAATTTACTAAGTAAGTAAGTAAGTAAGTAAGTTTATTCAGGTATACACAAATACATTTACATACATTATCATACATAGCAGCATATGTGTAGAGATCCTAGGATAACCCAAAAAAGTCAGACAGAGTGACTTATTTCCATTGACTTAAAGTATTCTTGTCTGGTGGTGAAGGTTACTATGCCCCTTAATGACCCTCGTGCAGTCAATAGGGTTTAAACACTGTTAACCAACCAACCACTTACAAGAATATATACACTGAAAGTTTATTTTAATCCTTATTCTAGGGATTAAAGTATTTTTGCTGTTAGTGAACAATTTCCAAGCAGTTTAAATGACACTTCCTCTTTAAGGGGGGCTCCTTGTCGTGGTAAAGAGGCTATCGGTCTGAGGAATTGGACCTCTTGGTCTTCTTCCTCAGACCGAACCTATACCCCCAATCCCCCTTCCTTTCCCATCTTCCCCATCCTCCCTTTTCCCTTTCCTCCTCCTCCTCCTCATCCCTCCCTTATTTCCTTCCCATTTTTCTCCTGGGAGCTTCCCTCCACAGGCATTCTAGTTCCTAGGTAGGGGGAAGGGTGCCATGGTCTTCCCCTTTCCCTTGAGGTTCTTGGCGGTGGTGTAGTTTGCCTTGGAATCTGGATCGCCCGGGGATGCCCCTCCCTCCCCGGTCTCCCGGGGGTTGGCTTTGGGTATCTTTCGGGCGACAGGTGTATCTCTAGAGGCCACTTTCGGATTCCAGGGGTGGTGACCGAAGAAGGTATGCTTTGTGGCGGATATCCGGCCACCCTCTCTTTTGTCCGCTGAGGTAGCTCGGTAGATGTGAGGTTGCTATCCCAGATCGGATCGCTGGTTTACTGGCGTGAAGGGTAGGGTATGGAACGGGTTCCATGCAGCATCTGCCCTACTTGCAGTGTAGAGGTCCTCTTGGGCGCGGAGGGTGATTTACGCCCCTTTCATTCCTCCTAGGAGCTATTCCTCCACGTTTCCCCCTTTTTTATTCTTTTTTTTATTTTTATTTTCTTTTTTTTTCTTAAAAACAAAAAGAAAGAAGAAACCTAACCATGGATGCCCTAGCCCATGAACCTAACCATGGATGCCCTAACCTGTGAACCTACCCCTGGGCCCCTTCCTGATACCGCACCCAGTACTGACCCTGCCCCTTTATTGGACAACTCTTCGGACATCTCTAATACCCCTGTACCTCTTGCTGGTGCCGGTTCGTCACCTGCTTCAGGTACCAGGGTTCTGACCGGCCCTTTTGACATCTGACCTTCGCTCTTCTCTGACCTTGATTCTGGCTTCTCCCTCAACGGTGCAGCAATTTTCGGATCGCTCGCCCGTCTCCCATCGGACCACCCCCGGTCCCACATCCAAACGACCAAGACCCTTACATGACGATTCGACACTTCCTTCTCGTTCATCTCAGAAACGACCAGCATGTCTCGCACTCCCCTTAAACACTTTGTTTCACACTACTCAATGGACAAAGTTTTTTACTCTAAGACCGACTACTCCAACTACCTATCTTTCCGATCATAGTATTGGTAAAGCTCTCCTACGCCATGTAGGTAAATATATCTCATTTCACGCTCTCAAGAGCGGCACTCGCATCATCACGGTCCAGAATGCTGGCCAAGCTCGCGATCTTTCCCTTCTTAAGACCATAGATACTATTCTCATCACTATTGACAAGCATCATTCTCTTAATTCTTGTAGTGGTACTGTTATTTTACCCCACACCATTGTCCAACAGAATTTCCAGACATGTGGTGATGACATTTTGGAGCAGCTTGAGCTCCAAGAACTCCCTATTCTTAAGGTTGACACTTTTGTCCTCCCTGCCATTAAGCGAAGACGTTATCCTTGCAATATAGCTCGTTTAACGTTTGACTGCTGTGAACTCCCACCTTCGGTCTACATTGCAGGTCAATCTTTACAGGTTCGAAAGGTGACCCCTACATCACAAGTGTAGAAACTGCTGGCGTTTTGGTCCATGCTCCATGGGTCTCCGACCCTATTGGGATGAAGTTATAGCAAGAGGGAAGGTCTTCATATTTACGGGTCCTCTGGGTCTCCCTGTGGCTGGCAGCTCCACCCCCTTCGGCTAAGGAGTGTGGCAGGTAGGTGTCTGCCAATGTGGCAGCACAGGTGTAGTCCCAAGCAATCTGCTTACCATCCTTCCAGGGTAGCATGGTGGCTCCATCAGGACGCTTTTGACTTCCATCAGACCTCTGCACTTGGGGTTCCCGTTGAGCTGGGCAACGGGCTGTGGCGAGGCTTCTCTTTATGATGTCATTGACCTCCTCATGTCTAGCATACTTCCCTTCTGATGTGTGACACACTAGACCATGAAGTCCGAATTGATCAGCCGTCGCCCTGCCGCAAATACACCTATGTTCGGTGAGTATGGGGGCGGCTAGGCGAAGAGCAACACCAATTCGAATGGCCTGTAGGTCGAGTCGAGTCCCCAAAGAGGAATTGGGAACAGCTAGAAGGAAATCTCCTGAGTGTGGTGCCTTCACCGCTAGGAGACGAGCTTTGTCCTTTCCTGAAGCGTTGGTGAGCATTGTGTTGGCAATTTTTTCCATGATCGGTTTGTCCCAGTGGGACTGTTTGTGCTCTTTGGGAGGAGCTGGTCTACTGGAGGAGTCTGCCAGGATGTCCCACTGCACTGCTGCTTCAATGAACTTGGGGTCTTGAGCTCCCACCACACCTCTCAAACGTTCAGGCTCAATCCTCTTGACTAATCCACAGGAGGCCAAACACGATGACAGAAATGCAGGTAAAGCTACCTGCCTTGCTTTGCGCACCCCTATACCTCCCAGTCGCACTGGGAGGGTTGCCTGCTCTAATTGCTGATCCTCTAGTGACAGATTCAGTGCCTTCTTGAAGGTTGATCTCAGGTGTGCGTCATACTCGTCAAGTGTTGGGTTGTCAAAAGAGGGTGCGCACCTCAAAAAGTAAGTGAGTCTTGGCATAGTAAGACACCTTGTGAGGAGATACAGGGCATCATGGGCATCAAGATCACTTATTCTCTCCTCCATTCTTTTCAGATCATTCACTTTGTCCTTGAGGACAGTGTCGATGGCGTGGTGACCCAGCGGTGCTCCCAGGAGGGTACTGTTGGATGGAGTGGTAGTAGTGACTTCTGGGAGGATTGTTTGCACTGCATTGATTATTTCCTGATTTGTTGTGATAATTTCACACTTTGAGGGATTAAGGATGAGTCCTAAGGCTTCTCCCTGTGTCTTCACCCGTTGTAGGTCCTCTAACAGGGACTCCCCAGTACCTGCCAGAGTGCCATCATCCAGGTACCAGATGTTGAGCTCGCTGCGTAGGCTGGAAGTTAGTTCTCTTACTGCCAAACAGAAGAGAAGTGGAGCGAGTGGATCACCCTGCTGAACACCCTCAGATGAGGGAATTTCATGTTCCCCAAACAAAAGAGTCGAGGGTTTGCTGTAGCCAGCTGAAATGAAGGGAAAGAGACTGGGGAACCGATCCCGAACAACTGGCAAGACAACATCTCTCTTTACCATATTATATATATATATATATATATATATATATATATATATATATATATATATATATATATATATAATATATATATATATATATATTATATATATATATATATATATATATATATATATATATATATATATATATATATATTATATATATATATATATATATATATATATATATATATATTATATATATATATATATATATATATATATATATATATATTATATATATATATATATAATATATATATTATATATATATATATATAATATATATATATATATATATATATATATATATATATATATATATATATATATATATATATATATATATATATATATATATATATATATATATATATATATATATATATATATATATATATATATATATATATATATATATATATATATATATATATATATATATATATATATATATATATATATATATATATATATATATATATATATATATAAAGGCCAATATCTCTGAAATACGTAGGAGACACTAGTCAAGAAATAGCAAACATCGAATTAAAACTAAAGGAATCTTACAGGAATCAAGAGACACGGGAAGAACTAAAAGCCATAAATGAAATTGAAAGAAACCCTAAGTATTTCTTTTCCTATGCAAAATCAAAGTCGAGAACAACAACCAGTATTGGGCCCCTACTTAAACGGGATGGGTCCTACACAGATGACAGCAAGGAAATGAGTGAGTTAGTTAAATCCCAGTATGACTCAGTTTTTAGCGAGCCACTAACCAGACTGAAAATCGAAAACCTAAATGATTTTTTTATGAGAGTGCCACAGAACTTGACAGACGCATGCTTTTACATTACCCTGATGCCACATGACTTCGAAAAGGCAATAAATGACATGCCCATGCACTCCGCTCCAGGCCCAGACTCATGGAACTCCGTGTTCATCGAGAACTGCAAGAAGCCCCTATCACATGCTTTTAACATCCTATGGAGAGGGAGCATGGACACTGGGATCGTCCCGCAGCTACTAAAAACAACAGACATAGCCCCGCTCCACAAAGGCGGCAGTAAAGCAATAGCAAAGAACTACAGACCAATTGCGCTAACGTCCCATATCATAAAAATCTTTGAAAGTGTTCTAAGAAGCAAGATCGCCACCCATCTTGATACCCATCAATTGCACAACCCAGGACAGCATGGGTTTAGAGCAGGCCACTCCTGTCTGTCCCAACTACTGGACCACTACGACAAGGTCCTGGATGCTCTAGAAGATAAACAGAATGCAGATGTTATATACACAGATTTTGCAAAAGCCTTTGATAAGTGTGACCATGGTGTAATAGCACACAAAATGCGTGATAAAGGAATAACAGAAAAAGTTGGTAGATGGATCTATAATTTCCTAACATGTAGAACACAAAGAGTAGTAGTCAACAGAGTAAAGTCTGAGGCAGCTACTGTGAAAAGCTCTGTTCCACAAGGCACAGTACTTGCTCCCATCCTATTCCTTATCCTCATATCAGACATCGACAGGGATATAAGCCACAGTGCCGTGTCTTCCTTTGCAGATGACACCCGAATCTGTATGACAGTGTCCACAGTTGAAGACACTGCAAGACTCCAAGCAAATATAAACCAAATCTTTAAATGGGCTGCAGAAAACAATATGAAGTTCAATGATGAGAAATTTTAATTACTCCGATATGGAAAACGTGAGGAAATTAAAATTTCATCGGAGTATAAAACAAATTCCAACCACACAATAGAGCTAAAAACTAATTTCAAAGACCTGGGAGTGATCATGTCAGAGGATCTCACCTTCAAGGACCATAACACTGTAGCAATCGCATCTGCTAGAAAAATGACAAGATGAATAATGAGAACCTTCAAAACCAGGGATGCCAAGCCCATGATGACACTTTTCAGGTCGCTTGTTCTATCTAGGCTGGAATATTGCTGCACACTAACTGCACCCTTCAAGGCAGGTAAAATTGTTGACCTAGAAAACGTGCAGAGAAACTTCACGGCACGCATAACTGCGATAAACCACCTCAATTACTGGGAACGCTTGAAGTTCCTAAATCTGTACTCCCTAAAATGCAGGCGGGAGAGATACATTATTATATACACTTGGAAAATCATAGAGGGATTAGTACCAAACTTGCACACGAGTCACTCCCTACTAAATCAAAAGACTCGGCAGACGATGCAACATCCCCTAATGAAAAGCAGGGGTGCCACTAGCATGTTGAGAGAGAACACAATAAGTGTCAGGGGCCCAAGACTGTTCAACTGCTTCCCAGCATACATAAGGGGGATTACCAATAGACTCCTTGCTGTCTTCAAGCAGCCACTGGACAGGCACCTAAAGTCGGTGCCTGACCAGCCAGGCTGTGGTTCGTACGTTGGACTGCGAGTGGCCAGCAGTAACAGCCTGGTTGATCAGGCCCTGATCCACAATGAGGCCTGGTCACAGACCGGGCCGCGGGGGCGTTGACCCCCGGAACTCTCTCCAGGTAATGGAAATGTAGGAGTGTCAGTAGTGGAGGTGTGGAAGTGTCAGTAGTGGTGTGGGAGTGTCAGTAGTGATGTGGGAGTGTCAGTAGTGATGTGGGAGTGTCAGTAGTGATGTGGGAGTGTCAGTAGTGGTGTGGGAGTGTCAGTAGTGGTGGGGTTGTGTCAGTAGTGGTGTGGGAGTGTCAGTAGTGTGCATGGGCATGTCATTTGTTTTTCCAAAGTCCTGTGGTGTTAGGATTATATCTGAAATTCTTCAATTAACCAAATTTTGGTTATCGGTCATAAAAAATCCATTTAGATTGTCAACACTTTGTCAGATTAACGGCTCACTAAATGCTGCACAATGTTAACAATTACAAAATGTTTAAAGATATTTTGCACCAAAACTTTATCGCCACTTTCAACAACCACATTTCACTTCTGGTCAGTGCCAGTTTATCCTCGTGGCACATGTGGCTACATGTGCTAAGGGCCCCGCGGTGATGTGTGTACACTGATTTTTAGAAATTGTTCTTCTATATATTTAAATTTCTAGGTGTTAGGAACGAAATGAACACTGAAGGTACTCATGAGTTTAATCCTTTGCGATTGTGTGGTTAGTGACAATAACTATTTATTCAGTATTGAATTTCGGCTAGCGATTGTGATTCGAGTCAAAATAGCCACCTTTAAAATATCAACTGTGCTTGGAGTATACCTGGAGAGGGTTTCGGGAATCAACGCCCCAGCGGCCCGGTTTATAACCAGGCCTTGCAGTGGATCAGGGCCTGATCAACCAGGCTGTTACTGCTGGCCGCATGCAAACCAACGTACAAACTACAGCCCAGCTAGTCAGGTACTGATTTTAGGTGCCTATCCAGCGCCTTCTTGAAAACAGCCAGGGGTCTATTGGTAATCCCCCTTATGTATGCTGGGAGGCAGTTGAACAGTCTTGGGGCCCTAACACTTATTGTGTTGTCTCTTAGCGTACTTGTGGCACCCCTGCTTTTCATTGGAGGGGTTACATGATTTATGTGGATATAACTTGCAACCACTTGCAATATATAATTTTTATTATTTTTATTTATTATTGTTTACTTTATTTAGGGTGTAATATGGATATTCAAATAATAAAAGATATAAATTAAATAATTATTGTTATTCTTAAATATTTAGACTGTGTAACCAACATAGAAATAGATAGTATTGTATTAATATTGGTAGAATTACCGATAATGTTAAGTAAAAGGACACAAATGTAACTAATGTGACATTTTATTGTGGTAACGTTTTGCTCTTCAGGAGCTTTGTCAAGCCGTTACAAACAATACATGGACACAGAAGGTATATATAGGCTTAGAGTGACGTGTAATATTAGTGGTAGCAGTAGTAGTACTAGTAGTTGTAGTAGTACTAGTAGTTGTAGTAGTACTAGTAGTTGTAGTAGTACTAGTAGTTGTAGTAGTACTAGTAGTTGTAGTAGTACTAGTAGTTGTAGTAGTACTAGTAGTTGTAGTAGTACTAGTAGTTGTAGTAGTACTAGTAGTTGTAGTAGTAGTAATACCATATTGTATTATTACTACTACTACAACTAATATTACTACTACCACTAGTATTACACCTCACTCTAAGCCTATATATACCTTGTGTCCATGTATTGTTTGTAACGGCTTGACAAAGCTCCTGGAGAGCGAAACGTTACCACAATAAAATGTCACATTAGTTGCATTTGTGTCCTTTTACTTAAGTAGATAGTAGTAAACTTGCTGGAAAGGTTGTCTCAAGTCTAGCATTAGCATTACAATGCACAGCATATTAGGGGCTTTTGGCATGTACATCTCATTAATACCTATGTATCTTGTCTACCCAACCATGTATCACTGTACCATGTCTCAATAAAGTATTATTATTATATTATTATTATTATTACTTACGATAATGGAACTCATATTATTTACCATTTTTACTGTCAGTAATTAGTAATTTCATTAAAATTTTATCTTCCTTTTCCATTATAGATGTGAGAAATTGCCTGTATGAACTTCACTATTACGTTCATACAAGCAATTTGGGTTAAGGTAAATATTACTTACCAATTTCTGTAGCACCTCTGAGGTAAGTGGGATTTAAGACACTATGTCACAAGGAGAGTGTCTCCCTCGATATCCACAACCCTCAAACCTCACTCACATCAGCCGGGGCCTAAAATTATAAATTATATTTAAACTTAAACAAAACCAGGGATTCTGGTATAATTTGATTGGTTGTGGACTGTATCAACTGGGTTTGACTTGCTGAAAGAGGGAGGGGGGCCAAATACAGTTAATGTCAAACATATAACACAAATTGGTATAATTATTGACAAAACTTTGGGCTACCACTTACCAAATTTTCTCTGGAGGTCGCTAAATACCGCTGGATCACCCACAATACATACCTGTCTAATATATAGAAACTACACTGGTCAGTTAGAATTTACATTAAAGACTGTTATACTTAGCTGTGGGTGGTGATGACTCCTTATTTGCCTCATTCATACGCAAATTCTTATTGTTCTTATTTCTCCAGATTTTAATTTTTTCCAGCCGCAATTTTGAGGTCAGAATTCCATTAAGCCTCGGAAAACGTCGAATTTCTGGTGCAAATTACAATGTGGTCCCACTCATTCAATTCCAACATGGCGTCTCCCACCTTCCTGGCGCAGCCGCAGATCGTCCCTTCTCCAATCGAATGTGTCAGAAGCCAGACACAGGTATGGTAAGATTGTGGACAGTGGAGTCAGAGTGCACATGCTGTGGATTCCATCTCACATTGGTCTCCAGATGCATGATAGAACTGATGAATTAGCTAAGTTGTATGCTTTCAAAGAGGGGGTAGATTACAATCTTGGCTTGTCAGTTAGCAGTTTGAGAACAATAATACGAAAAGAACTTCAACTGAATTTTATTGACTTAAGACTCAGGGAGATTGACACCAGTCAGTCCATCTATTATCATTCTGTCATGCAGGAAGAGTCACATGTCTATGGTGCATCCAACAAAATAAGCAGACCACATTACTTTGTAATTTGTTCATGATTGTAACCATGTATAGGAGTGTAGATGGTTCATTACCTTTGTAACTTGCCATGATTGTGACCAGATCTACCTGGAGTTCATTACCTTTGTAACTAGTTCAGCTATCGTAACTTTGGGGTCCAGTCCCTGGACCCATTATGTACCTCTGTAATCTTTTGACTACCGCCCACAGGATGGGTATGGGATGCATAATAAAGATATTAAACTAACTCCACTCAAATTTTCTCAAAGGTCAAATCAGCATCATTTTTATACTTATTTACATTATTAAAAATTATACACTATAATTTTGGAAAATTAGGTACAAAATTTTCCACACTAGAGCTTGTATTATTTACTTTAGTCTCAAATGTTTCATAAAAATTAAAATACGTATGTATAGTATTTCTATCTTTAACAGAACTTGAACCGTTTATTTGTGTTACATCTTACGGTTTTCAGTATAACTTCCTATGAGTGCTAAAGACTCGGCAAGCGATGCAGCATCCCCCATTGAAAAGCAGAGGTGCCATGAGTACACTAAGATACAACACAATAAGTATCAGGGGCTCAAGACTGTTCAACTGCCTCCCAGTATACATAAGGACCTCTAGCTGTCTTTAAGAGGGAGCTGGACAGATACCTTTAGTTGGTACCTGACCAGCCGGGCTGTGGTTTGTAAGTCAGTTTGCATGAGGCTGGCAGTAACAGCCTGGTTGATCGGCCCCTGATTCACCGCAAGACCTAGTCATGGTCTGGGCCATGGAGGCGTTGACCCCCAGAACACCCTTCCGGTGTGGAACAGCTATATACTACTCTGATGAACTTCGAATGTATAAATTCTACTTTCACAAGGGATGAATATGGTGAATATACATTTGCTAAATTTAAATCCAAAGACCTTAAAAAACCTTTAACAGTTAGAGCAATCTATAGATTACCTCACTCCAATAATTACTCATTTAGTGAAAAACTAAGAAACATGATAACTAATGCAGAGATGAATAAACACCACCTGATACTTACAGGTGACCTCAACATAAACCTCATCCATGACCATGACCCACAAGTAACTGAATTCACAAATACTGAGCAGCTGCTTACTTCTACCAACAATAACAAAACCTACAAGAATCTCCGAGACAAATGCCCGCAATGCACAGCATATTAGGGGCTTTTGGCATGTACACCTCATTTATACCTATGTATCATTGTATCATGTCTACCTAACTATGTATCATTGTACCATTGTTTTTACCAAAATAAACTATTATTATTACTATTATTAATACTAGACCATATCTGGACAAACACTACATCCCCATTCAAAGCAGGCATAATCACAGATAACACCACTGACCACTATCCCACCTTTCTGTAAATTGCCCCAGGACACAACTAAGATCACCTTCCGACTACATGATGAATCATCTGTTAATAACTTTATTTCAGCATCGACTGGCAAAACGAGCTAGCAGTCAACCTTGATATTGATGAATGTGTTAATATTTTTTATACAAAAAACTCAAAACCTCTATAACATGCATTGCCCAATAAAAACTAAGCAGATCACAGAAAGAGACTAAACAGCCCCTGGCTTACAAACAGCATCCTCAAATCTATTGATAAAAAAACATCTATATGAAAAACAGTACAGGTCTAATAACAAAGGATCTTGCAAAACGTTACTCGTCAATACTAACCAGTCTAACAAGGTCAAAAAACTGTATTACGAAAACAGATTTCATAACATAACAGGTGATATGAAAAAGACCTGGAAAACCTTATCTGAAATTCTAGGATCTAAAAAGATGTCACAAAACAGAATGATTAACTTAACCCTTTCAGGGTCCAAGCCCTAGATCTACCCATTGTCCACAGGGTCCAAGAATTTAAAAAAATTATTTTCTTATGAAATGGTAGAGAATCTTTTCTAAAGGTAATAAAACAAAAAGTACGAAATTTTGTGGCAACACTAACACTATCGCAAATTTGACTGTCAGTTATATTTACATTTTGGCGATTTTGCCTACTTTGACTCCTATTTTAGGCCAATTACATTATTCCAGTTGAACAAATTCTTAGCTATTTCGTTAGTATTACTTCTATTTTATTGACTGAGCACAGGAAACTGCCCAATCAACTTTTTCAAGTAGCCAATAAAGTGACCAGAGATTGGTAAATTCGCCAATTTCACACAATGTTCAAAATATTCCAATTTCAAAACAGTGTCCAGAATAAACAGTGCAGGCATTCCTGGAACTAAAATAATATTTTCTTTGTTTATTAGCTATGTTTCCAGGCTTTACAGATGAATTCCATTTTTATTTTTTATTTACATAAAGAATTTTTATTCACACCAAAAAATAGATGAATTACTCTTATGCAATATTGTAATAATTATATAAACACTATCAGTGCATTTGTAAACGTATATTAGACCCACCAGTTGACGTGTATTGGTTGCATGATGTGATTTATTTACTTGAAAATCAGCAAAAATCAAACATTTCTGCTACTTTGAGCTCAATTAGAAGCTGTTTTCATTACTAAAACCAATCAAAATCATCTCTATTTCTGTAATATATCTTCCATTCTATCAAATGAGACCAAGAAACCGTGAATACAACTGTAAAAACCACATGAAAATACACCACAAATTTGCTGTTTTATAAAAAAAAAAGTCGCAGTTTTTTTCTCATTATGCACTGCTTGCTTCATCTCTCATATCTAGGCCCAAATTTACCAATCACAGCTTATCTGAGTGAGCTGAGCTCATGGCGTAGATCTACGGTTTGGACCCTGTGGACAATGCTAGATCTAGGGCTTGGACCCTGAAAGGGTTAATGGAACCTGAAGAACCTCTCCTCTAGCCAACTGATACTGCCAACAAACTTAATGTCTTTTCTCGACCGTAGGAACAAAGCTAGCAAGCAAAATCCCAAACTTAAACATTCAACCAAAAGACTACCTCACTGAAACTATCCAAATACATACTCTATTTTTAGCCCCAACAAATCCTACTGAAATCTTGCTCATCATCAAAACACTAAAGAACAAGGCAGGAGACCTAAATAACTTACCACCACTCCTGTATGAAAAAACTATTCGTGTGTTGTCACCAATTATTGCAACTCTTTTTAACAAATCCATTGAATCATCCACCTTCCCATCCATACTCAAGACAGCAAGGGTCACCCTGATCCTCAAAGGAGGTGATCCAACTATAGGCCTACATGTATATCAAACTTGCCCCTACTATCTAAAATCTTTGAAAAATTAATTCACAAGCAAGTCTACTCCTACTTAGTATCCCACAACATACTCAACCCCTGTCAGTCTGGATTCAGACCAAAAAAAAGTACGAATGATACAATTACAGTGGTATTCCGAGTTTCGTACTTTATTCATTCCAGAAAGCTGTTTGAGTGCCGTTACCAAACGAATTTGTTCCCATAAGGAATAATGTAAATTAGATTAGTCCGTTTCAGACCCCCAAAAATACACTTACAATAATACACTTACATAATTGTTCGAGTTGGGAGCAGTACGAAACGCGGGGTACCACTGCATACATATGCTTGAACTAATTTATTCGGCACTCGAAAAAAATGAATTTCCCTTGGGACTTTTCATAGACTTACGAAAAGCTTTTGATACAGTTGACTATGACCAATTGCACCTAAAACTCGAACATTATGGGGTCAGAGGACCTCTCTCAATTACCTAAAATCTTATCATAGCAATAGAACCCAGTATGTACAGTACAGTGGACCCTCGGTTAACGAAAGGTTCCGTTAACGTAAGCTTCGGAAAACGTAAGCTTTTTTCATAATCGGTTAGCGAAAAATTCCTCGGTTACCGAAAGGTATTAGACGTGTCTGCCTGCTCCGTGCAAGCGCAGGATGCCAGTGAAGCGTTGTTTACCATTGAGAGAACATTACCTAGCGCGCTCTTTCAAAGATTCACAATATATTTGGTGTCTTTTTTGGTGGTTTAGTGATTGTCACTGTGAAATAAGTCACCATGGGTCCAAAGAACCTTCCTAGTGGCACCCCAGTGGTAGCAGGCATGCAGGGAGTGTAGCATTCATTCAGAGAGTGTAGCATTCATGCAGGGAGTGTAGCATTCATGCAGGGAGTGTAGCATTCATGCAGGGAGTGTAGCATTCATGCAGGGAGTGTAGCATTCATGCAGGGAGTGTAGCATTCATGCAGGGAGTGTAGCATTCATGCAGGGAGTGTAGCATTCATGCAGGGAGTGTAGCATTCATGCAGGGAGTGTAGCATTCATGCAGGGAGTTCAGCAGGCATGCAGGGAGTTCAGCAGGCATGCAGGGAGTTCAGCAGGCATGCGGGGAGTGTAGCAGGCATGCAGTGAGGTGTAGCAGGCATGCAGGAGTGTAGCAGGCATGCAGGAGTGTAGCAGGCATGCAGGGAGTGTAGCAGGCATGCAGGAGTGTAGCAGGCATGCAGGGAGTGTAGCAGGCATGCAGGGAGTGTAGCAGGCATGCGGGGAGTGTAGCAGGCATGCAGGGAGTGTAGCAGGCATGCAGGGAGTGTAGCAGGCATGCAGGGAGTGTAGCAGGCATGCAGGGAGTGTAGCAGGCATGCAGGAGTGTAGCAGGCATGCAGGGAGTGAGCAGGCATGCGGGGAGTGTAGCAGGCATGCAGGAGGTGCAGGCATGCGGGAGTGAGCAGGCATGCAGGGAGTGCAGGCATGGCATGCAGGGCAGATGTAGCAGGCATGCAGGGAGTGTAGCAGGCATGCAGGAGTGTAGCAGGCATGCAGGGAGTGTAGCAGGCATGCAGGGAGTGTAGCAGGCATGCAGGGAGTGTAGCAGGCATGCAGGGAGTGTAGCAGGCATGCAGGAGTGTAGCAGGCATGCAGGGAGTGTAGAGGCAGGCATGCAGGGAGTGTAGCAGGCATGCAGGGAGTGTAGCAGGCATGCAGGAGTGTAGCAGGCATGCAGGGAGTGTAGCAGGCATGCAGGGAGTGTAGCAGGCATGCAGGGAGTGTAGCAGGCATACATTAAAAAAAAAAGAAGGAAGTAACCCCAGAGAGGACTTGTTACCTGAAGTCCTTTTGGAGGGGATTCCCTTCCAACCATTAACACCCTGCCCCTGTCAACAACTCTACCTTTCAGATGCCTGCAACTCTTCAATAAAGGTAAGTATATGTTATTTTTTTTTTTTTTTTTTGTGATTATTTTTTTGTGGAACGAATTAATTGTATTTACATTATTTCTTATGGGAAATAAGGTTTCAGATAACGAAAGATTCAGATTAAGTAATAGCTCCTGGACCGGATTAATTTTGTTAACTGAGGGTCCACTGTATACACAAATGGAGATAGCTCCACTACACAACCTGTTCTTGTTGGAGTCCCACAGGGGAGTGTCCTTGGCCCACTTCTCTTTTTTTCATTTACATCAATGACCTCCCAAATGCATGTGATCTCCTTAAACCCATTTTATTTGCAGATGACACTACAGTGGGACTCCGGAAATCGGCCGTAATCTGTTCCAGGAGCTAGGCCTAAAATTAAACTGGCCGATTTCTGAACCATTATTTCCCATAAGAAATAATGTAAATACAATTAATCCGTTCCAGACACCCAAAAATATTCACAAAAAATACATTTTTTAAAGATTAACTATAGTTTCACATACACAAAACACATAATAACAAGAAATAATAATAAATAACATAATAATAATTAACATTTACTTAACCTTTATTGAAGAGACTTGCTGGCATCTGGAAGATAGGGAGGAGGACAGGGGGAGGGCTTAGTGTTTGGAAGGGGAATCCCCCTCCATAAGGACTTCAGGTATCAAAGCCCTATCTGAGGTTACTTTCCTTCTTGGTCTTTTAATGCCACTAGGACCAGCTTGAGAGTCACTAGACCCCTGTCACACAAAATAACTGTCCAGAGAGGTCTGTTTCTGGCATCTCTTTAACATTTTCCTGAAGTGGGACAAGGTTTTGTCACTGAACATGTTGCAGATATGGCTTGTTTCAGCTTGCTCAGGGTGGTGTTTTTCAACAAATGTCTGCACCTTATTCCACATAGAACAAATTTCCTTAATCTCTGAAGAAGTTACCTCACCCTGTCCATCTTCCTCCTCCTGTGAATCAATTTCCTCTACTGTAGTCTGATGCTGTTTGAGATGAAGCTCTTGCAGCTCTTCAGTGGTTAGCTCTACCCTGTGGTCCTCCATCAACTCTTCCACATCTTCGCCACTCACCTCCAACCCCAGGCAATTCCCCAATGCCACAATTCCTTCCACAACAGGCACAGTGTCGTCAGGGTCAGGGTCAGCCTCAAACCCTTCAAAATCCCTCTGTTGGACACAATCCAACCACAATTGTCTCCAAGCAGAGTTCAAAGTCCTGGAAGTCACTCCCTCCCAAGCCTTACCTATAAGGCTTATGCAATGGAGAATACTGAAGTGATCTTTTCAGAACTCTCATAGAGTCAACTCAGTGTCCGAGGTCACTTCAAAGCACTTTTGAAACACTGCTTTTGTGTACAGTTTTTTGAAGTTACAAATGACCTGTTGGTCCATGGGCTGGATGAGAGGAGTGGTGTTAGGAGGCAAGAACTTCACTGTGATGAATTGAAGCCCTCAGACAAATAGTCTGCCAAGTTGTGAGGATGAGCAGGAGCATTGTCCATAACCAGGAGGCACTTGAGTGGCAATTTCTTTTCCAAGAGGTATTTTTTCACACTGGGGCCAAACACTCCCGTGAACCATTCCAGGAAAATTGCCTTCATGACCCATGCCTTAGTGTTAGCCTTCCAAAACACACACAAATTATTCTTGTTGACATTGTGTTTCTTGAACACTCTGGGATTTTCAGAGTGATACACCAGTAAAGGCTTCACTTTGAAATCCCCACTAGCATTACTACACAACATGAGAGGTAGCCTGTCTTTCATAGGCTTGTGTCCTGCCAGTGCCTTTCCTCCTGAGTAATGAAGGTCCTCTTTGGCATTTTCTTCCAAAAGAGGCCTGTTTCATCACAATTAAACACTTGTTGGGGTTTGAATTTTTCAGTGTCTACGAACCCCTTAAATTCACTCACAAACTTTTCAGCAGCACGTTTGTCTGAACTGGCTGCCTCACCATGCCTTACAACACTGTGTATGCCACTACGTTTCTTAAATCTGTCAAACCAGCCTTTGCTGGCCTTAAAATCACTCAAATCAGCACTGGTTCCAGGCACTGTCTTGACAAGATCTGCATGCAACTGCCTTGCCTTTTCACAAATTATCGCCATGGAAACACTATCACCCGCTATCTGTTTTTCGTTGATCCACACCAGCAACAACTTCTCAACCTCATCCACTCTTTGTGATCTATTTTTGGCAAACATGTTAACACCTTTTGCAACATCAGCTTTCTTGATTTCTTTTCTCTTTGCCAGGATAGAGGTGATAGTAGATTTGTTTTTGTTGTACACCCCCACAAGTACGCCACTCTCATATTTTTCTACACTCTCCTTCTTTACTTCGATGGTGTTCCTCACTTTCTTAACCACAGGGGTGCCACTAGGAGGCTTCTTTGGACCCATGGTGACTTATTTCACAGTGACAATCACTTAATCACCAATAAACACAATAAATTTATTGTGAAATGTTTGAATGAGCACTCTGGGTAATGTTTACTCAAAGGTAAACAATGCTAGACTGGCTCACGACGCCTGCACGGCGAGGCGCGCAAGCACGGGGCAGGTGGACAGGTCTGGTACGCGGGCCGATAATCAGGGAACGGCCTATAATCGGGAAATAATTGGGCCGAAAATAGCAATCGATTTCCGAGCAGGCTGATAATCAGACCAGCCGATTTCTGGGGTCCCACTGTACTTATGTCTTCTCTCACCCAAACCCAACCATACTAACAGACACTGTAAATGCCGAACTGCTAAAAATATCTACTTAGATGACTATCAACAAACTTACTCTCAATATAGACAAAACCTGCTTCATGTTATCTGGAAACAGAGCTTCAGATGTACAGCTAAACATATTGATAAATGGTTCACCCATTTCTAGACAGACAGAGGGCAAATTTCTAGGTCTCCACCTTGACTGCATTCTCAGATTTCAGACACATACAACAAATATCCAAGAAAGTCTTCAAAACAGTAGGCATCCTCTCAAAGATATGGTACTATGTACCCCAATCAGCTCTTCTTGCTCTGTACCACTCTCTCATTTACCCTTACCTCACCTATGGTATTTGTACATGGGGCTCAACCAAAGCAAATCACCTTAAACCTTTAATAACCCAAAAAAAAGCTGCAGTACAATTGATTACTAACTCCTGCACTAGACAGCATACTCCACCACTTTTCAAGAGTCTTAACTTGCTTAATATACAAAACATCCACACTTATTATTGTGCCTACTACATATACAGAACACTACACTCAAACTCCTCCTTGATAACTATAACAGAACACGAGCCATAATACGAGACACAAATCACTCTTCAATATCCCTCGTGTCCATCTCTCCCTATTCAAAAATGCTATGCACGTAAAGGGTCCGAAGATCTGGAATTCATTGCCAGAACACACTAAAGGATCCCTGCCTGCAAATCAATTTAAGGCTCTACTTAAAAATCACCTCATCACCCAAAATTAACCAGACAAACCATACTTAATACCTACCAGTTACTCAAAAACTTCTCAATAATTGAAGACTGCTCAACTTAAAATTTTTTAAATTTCATTACTGCATATTGTGCTGAGGATTGCTCAACCATTTAATCATTATGTACTTCAAAATTAGGATGTTTAAATTTCATAGTTTTAAATAGTACTAAATTTTAATACTACATCATATTGTAAATTGTTTTAAATTGTTCTATTGTAATACTGTAATTTTTATAAACTAATTCAATAGTGTAAATATTCTCTACTGAATTATTATAATAAAAGAAAGCGCTAAACTGACAAGGGTCATAAAGTATTCTCTACTAAACTTATTAAAGCTGTATAGCATACCTAATAATACTCAATTCTCTTGTACTCACTGTAACTCGTCTAATGACCATATGAACTGCTATTGCCTTATTAATCTTAAGTTAATTATAAGTTTGCCCGAAATGCTCTGCGTACAAAGGGGCTTTTGACATCTACACCCAACTATTATATTCCTTTGTACAACCATGTATCATGTGAAAATAAACTTATTATTATTATTATATAATGTTTGTGAGCAATTTTATACACATGGTTGATCTTCAGCTGCCTTACCCAATCTTCAACATTCAGCATATCCAGTTGTAATTCATCTTAATCTACATACTGTCTTGAACCCAGGTCCAGGATGAATCTCATCATTTTGTTCTGGGTTATTTGTACTATCTTTCAGTTTTTTATTAGAACAGAGTATTATGAACAACAAGCATAATCTACATGACATTGTTTAAGAGCTAGCCATAGGGGTCCTGCAAGCCTCAGTACGTAGACATTATGCCAGTCTATACAGGAATTTTATCTCATTTGCTCCTTTTTACTACATTGCCCACCTTCAATTCTGATGACATGCTTGAGTCAAAGGGAATTCCCAGATATTTCACTGAAGGTATGGTACAGTATTTGCTCTCTTCAGTTTACATTTCATGCCAAAGAGAATGGCTTCTATTTTCCTGAGGTGCAGTGTTAATTTGTTTACTATTTGTTTTATGACTTGTTCCAATGATATTATTAATATAATCATGGGGAAGTGTTAATCCCATAAGGATTATACAGTGCCTGTGGGGACAGGAGGAGGATGGAAGGCATTCAGGCTTAATTCAGGGATTTGGAGAACAGATCCAATTCCATAGATCAAGAGCCCCTCACTATTATCAAGGAACCTCCCTTGAGGGGAGTTCCAGTAATAATATGTATATTCTTGGTACAAATTGATAGGCTGGAAAACATACTAGTGAAACAGAAATGAATTTGGTCGATTTCAGACCAGAAATGACCTGAAATATGCCTCAAAATGGTGGAAACAGATATCTGGTAAGTTTTCCCCCTGTCTTTTATGGGTTTTGATTAGGTCTGCATCAGTTATTGGGATGGCTTAACCCATGAACAGGTATTCTTATGAAAAAAATACTGCAGTTTCTTTTGTGATGATGGATTCAACATAAGAGGCCTGGGGACAAAATAAATAAAATAGAGAAAGGTTACCTAAGTGACTGTAATGTCTAAGTTTGTTTTGGACTAGTTTTCAATAGGAATTTGTTGATTTTTTGTGTAAACCTGACTAAATTACTGACTTCTGGGTGCTTCATAGACTGTTTGATTGATAGTTGACTGGGCAGTTTCTTGTGCTCAATTGATAGTATGGAAGGCATACTAACAAAATAGCCAAATATTGGGTCTGTTTGAGCACTGGAATTAAGCCTAAACAGGCTTCAATGTGAGCAAAATTGCAGATGTGTAAAGTGCTCCTCGACCTCCAACTTCGTGCCTGCATAGTCAGTTTTACATCAGGTTTTGCATTTTTTGTGTCAATACCTATAGAAAAATTTTCTTTACAATTTTGAAGGGTAATTTTTATTTTAAATTGTGACACTTGCATGAAATTTAATTTTTGGGGGTCATGTCAGTCAAGGAATTAATGATACAATTTAGAACATAAATTAGTTATAAAATGTTTTCATTTCATGTCTGCCTAATATTTGTTTGCAAGACAGCATCACATTTTACAAGGTAGCCTTTATGACAGAGCTCACAAGCACCCAGGTAGTCAGGATTGATCTGTGGACCAGGAAGAACACGCTCAACACTGACTCAATATAGATGTTCAGTTTTGTATTAAATGACTTCAGAGCCACATCATGTTGTGCTGAAATGCTCAGATACTTTGCATGTTAGAATATCACTATTTTAATATACTATATGTTTCTAGATACCTAGGTATGTAGTAGGTTGGTATACAGCACCCGCCCAGGGAGGTACTACTGTCCTGCCGAGTGTAAAATAGAAGCCTGTAATTGTTTTACGTGATGGTAGGATTGCTGGCGTCTTTTTTCTGTCTCATAAACATGCAAGATTTCAGGTATGTCTTGCTACTTCTACTTACACTTAGGTTACACTGCACATACATGTACAAGCATGTACAGTGGACCCTCGGTTTTCGTACAGCTCCCAACTCGAACATTTATGTAAGTGTATTTTTGGGGGTCTGAAACGACTAATCTAATTTACATTCGTCCTTATGGGAACAAATTCGTTCGGTAACGGCACTCCAACAGCATTCTGGAAAGAATTATCAACGAAAACCGAGGGTCCACTGTATATACACACCCCTATGGGTTTTCTTCTATTTTCTTACTAGTATTCTTGTTCTTGTTTATTTCCTCTTATCTCCACGGGAAAGTGGAACAGAATTCTTCCTCCGTAAGCCATGCATGTTGTAAGAGGTGACTAGAATGCCAGGAGCAAGGGGCTAGTAACCCCTTCTCCTGTATACATTACTCAAGTTAAAAAGAGAAACTTTCGTTTTTCTTTTTGGGCCACCCTACTTCGGTGGGATACAGCTAGTTTGTTGAAAGTAGTAGTAGTTTCCAGATACTGTACCGTGTTAGTATGTACACACTCTGTATTCAAAGTTTGTTTCACAGAAAATGTACCGAAGAGGCAGAGGAAAGTATAGTAGGTGTACTGTATATGGATTTACATATGCAATACCTACTATACTATAAGGGAAGAGTAGCTCTAATTACTTGTATTAAAAGCCTTTCACCAGCATCACAGTATACCCCTTTGAGGGATGTTTAATTATACAAGGTCTAATAGATTTATTAGGAGAAAGGTTACAAACGTTATAAAAATTACTGAATAAATTTATGCTGACCTTACACTCTTAAACTGTACTTACAACAAATGTGTAAATGCATTAAACATATGGAGAAAAAGCAAGTACTGTATACAGTCGAACCTTGGTTGTCGATTGCATTACTTGTTGAATAAATTGGTTTTCAAACGAGGTGTTCGAGAAAAAATGTCCTGGTTTTTGTACGTTCTCTTAGCTGTTGACAAACAAGTTTTCATGTGTATGGAATGGGACAAAGCAGCTCAGGTCATGTGAGTTTGCTGAAAAATACCATCCAGACAAAGCAGTGGCCATCTGTCTCTCTAACATGTACAATGATAGTGTAATGTCTCAATTTAGACAAGTGTTAAAACAGAGCCTGAAATAAACCTCACTGGACAGGTGTTTAGTGAGACAAAGAACCAGTGAGCCAGAACAGGGTGCTAGTGGTGAAGAGAGACAAAGAGGAGAAACAACACCAGAAGGACAGTTTAAAAAAAAAAAAAAAAGTCCTTCTGGTGTTGTTTCTCCTCTTTGTCTCTCTTCACCACTAGCACCCTGTTCTGGCTCACTGGTTCTTTGTCTCACTAAAAACCTGTCCAGTGAGGAGAAACAACACCAGAAGGACAGTTGTCTGACATATTAATAGAAGGCGACTCTCCTTTCAAGCAGTAACATATTCCACTCCTCTCCGCCTCCTGCTTCCAGTATGCTATTAGCTCTCCTCTTGACAGGTAAGGGGCATTAAATTTTCATTTACTGTACAGTATTTCAGTTAAATTTTCATTTAGTATTCATTTTTACATTTTCCCTGTGCTGTATAATTTTATACATTGTTTTATGTAGTAGTTAGTACATTATTAATATATTATCATTTGGAATCTGGAACAAATTAATTTTATTTACATTATTCTTTATGGGAAAATTGCTTTTGTCGTCGAATTGACATCTGGAACAAATTAAATTTGAAAACTGAGGTTCCACTGTATTTCAGCAAATCGAAAAATACTGCATTTGAGAGATGAAGATATTAAAAAACAGGGCACGAGTGACTTCAGGACAAAGATAAAGAGCATCAGGTTTCCTGTGACCTTCAGAAATGCTAGTCAGGCCATAACATAACCACAGCCAATTAACAAATTTTGCATTCAGTTTATTCTGTTTAAAACTATTTAGTATTATGGTTATGATTCGTAACATGCTGGATAACTGCTAAACAACTTTGTTCTGTTAAATGTAAGTGATTTAATTTCTACCAGTTTGCTCTAGGACTGGTTACTCTGTAAGCCACTGGTTACACAATATTTTTTGTTTTTTAAGATTAAGGAGGCATAATTCTGTTGCAACTCCATGGGAAGGTGGAACAGAAGTCTTCCTCTATAAGCCATGCGTGTTGTAAGAGGCGACTAAAATGCTGGAAGCAAAGGGCTAGTAACCTTCTGTAATGTATGTATGAATGTAATGTATGAATGAACGAATGAATGAATGTAAAACCTGTTATAATAATACATACTACATAATTATTCCCACTAACACTTACATTATAATAATTAGCAGTAAATAACTGCAATGCAATTAATTGTTTTAAATTGTTATCTCACTCAATTAGTTGCATTGCTACAATAAATTGCTACAATTAATTGATATGTTCAACTTATATTCAAACTTTATAACTTAGATATGCAACTTTACTTATTTTATAAATTATCAACCATAACTTTTTATTATTTTATTATTATTATGGCTTTAATTTGTTTAATCTGATTTAATTAATTTTATAATGAAGACAAAAGTACAAAACTGTTTAAAAAATGTCATGTCTAAACTATGTTCAAATTTCATAGCTTAAATACTCACCTTTACTCATTGTATACTATCTACAAAAATTCTTACAATTTAGTTTTAAGTTAATTTTAAGTCTGCCCAAAATGCCCTGCATACTAGGGGCTTTTGGCATGTACACCTCATGTAATCTCAATAACCAAATGTAATTCTTTGTATCATGTCCAAATAAAAATATTATTATTATTATTATTATTAAAAATAAATTACTAAATTTAAAGAGAAACTTTTGTTTTTCTTTTTGGGCCACCCTGCGTCTGTAGGATATGGCCAATTTGTTGAAAAAAAAAAAAAAAAAGTTGCAAGTGTCAGTAGTATGTACTGAAGCATATTGATATACTTGTGTAGTGTATTATAAGTAATTCTAGTTATATTATATTTGTGATCCCTTGTTACTTGTGACGCCAGAGACCCGCGCATGTGCGTGCGCAGAGAGAAGTGTCTCTCTCATTCTCAAGGTAGGCCTAAGAGACGGAACAGGTGCGGCGCTGGGTACTCCTCCTCGCTCACTCAATATACAGTGGACCCCCGAGTATCGTAATTAATCCGTTCCAGGAGCTAGTACTTAACACGAAGTTTTCAAAATTCGAACCATTATTTCCCATAAGAAATAATGTAAATACAATTAATCCGTTCCACAAAAAAATATTCACATATAAAATAATTAAAAACAATATATATATATACATTTACTTACCTTTATTGAAGAGTTGCAGGCATCTGGAAGATAGAGTAATGAGTAATGAAGGTCCTCTTGGGCATTTTCTTCCAAAACAGGCCTGTTTCATCACAATTAAACACTTGTTGGGGGAGGAATTCTTCAGCCTCTACGAAGGGAAATCCCCACTCCCTGCATGCCTGCTACAATCCCTGCATGCCTGCTACACTCCCTGCATGCCTGCTACACTCCCTGCATGCCTGCTACACTCCCTGCATGCCTGCTACACTCCCTGCATGCCTGCTACACTCCCTGCATGCCTGCTACACTCCCTGCATGCCTGCTACACTCCCTGCATGCCTGCTACACTTCCTGCATGCCTGCTACACTCCCTGCATGCCTGCTACACTCCCTGCATGAATGCTACACTCCCTGCATGAATGCTACACTCCCTGCATGAATGCTACACTCCCTGCATGAATGCTACACTCCCTGCATGAAGGCTACACTCCCTGCATGAATGCTAAACTCCTGCATGAATGCTACACTCCCTGCATACCTGCTAAACTCCCTGCATGGCTGCTATACTCCCTGCATGAATGCTAACCTCCCTGCATGAATGCTACATTCCCTGCATGAATGCTACACTCCCTGCATGCCTGCTATACTCCCTGCATGCCTGCTACACACCCTGCATGAATGCTACACTCCCTGCATGAATGCTACACTCCCTGCATGCCTGGTATACTCCCTGCATGCCTGCTACACACCCTGCATGAATGCTAACCTTCCTGCATGAATGCTACACTCCCTGCATGAATGCTACACTCCCTGCATGAATGCTACACTCCCTGCATGAATGCTAAACTCCCTGCATGAATGCTACACTCCCTGCATACCTGCTAAACTCCCTGCATGGCTGCTATACTCCCTGCATGAATGCTAACCTCCCTGCATGAATGCTACACTCCCTGCATGAATGCTACACTCCCTGCATGAATGCTACACTCCCTGCATGAATGCTAAACTCCCTGCATGAATGCTACACTCCCTGCATACCTGCTAAACTCCCTGCATGGCTGCTATACTCCCTGCATAAATGCTAACCTCCCTGCATGAATGCTACACTCCCTGCATGAATGCTACACTCCCTGCATGCCTGCTATACTCCCTGCATGCCTGATACACTCCCTGCATGAATGCTACACTCCCTGCATGAATGCTACACTCCCTGCATGAATGCTAAACTCCCTGCATGAATGCTACACTCCCTGCATACCTGCTAAACTCCCTGCATGGCTGCTATACTCCCTGCATGAATGCTAACCTCCCTGCATGAATGCTACACTCCCTGCATACCTGCTAAACTCCCTGCATGGCTGCTACACTCCCTGCATGGCTGCTACACTCCCTGCATGGCTGCTACACTCCCTGCATGAATGCTAAACTCCCTGCATGAATGCTAAACTCCCTGCATGCCTGCTACACTCCCTGCATGAATGCTACACTCCCTCGATGAATGCTACCACAGGGGTGCCACTAGGAAGCTTCTTTGGACCCATGGTGACTTTTTTCACAGTGACAATCACTAAAGCACCAAAAAAAACACCAAATGTAGTGTGAATGTTTGAAAGAGCGCGCTAGGTAATGTTCTCTCAATGGTAAACAACGCTTCACTGGCGGCGTCCTGCGTCCCGCGCAGGTGCGGAGCAGGCGGACAGGTCTAATACGTTACGAAACACGAGCGGTTTTACGATTCTCGAAGTCGTAAAAAGCTTACGAAACACGATGTTTACGAAGTAAGAACCTTTCGAAACTCGGGGGTCCACTGTACCTACAATTCCATCCATCTGTGAGTTTAATTACAACCGTATTACTCTCCCAATACCCACATGATACAAGTAGGGGTTGCATTTATATTTTGCACACGTTTTTGCTGAGAGATATTAACAATTTAATACACTAACAACAAAATAGAAATAAGATTAGACTATCCTTTACCGTGCTAGAAAAATATACACAAACATGAAATATAAGCCATACTCATTTTTTTTTTTTAAATTTAGTATACTTTATAGATCTAAAACCCACATTTTCCACATCAAATTGTTTTCCATCAGACCACGTTTAGGATTTTGGCCATCTACTTCCCATCATAGTCCGGTTTGGGAGATTACTCTCTCACGCTTGCACATTGTGTACTGTCCCTCTAACATATACTGTACTAAAATCTTACCACAATTTGTTTAATTAAAAAAAATGCTAAACCTGTTTGAGTTATATGGTTCTTAAACATGAGCAAATGAGGAAATATCCTTGCCATTGAAAAAAAATTCATGTTCTTCATTCATGGACTATGCTTAGGAGAGTTTTCCCAGCACAGTTCACAGAATTGCCATCCACTGTATAAAGGTAACTCAGCTTCAGGAAAATAAAAAAATATTTTTCTATAGCTTCAGGGAAAAAAATTTACAATTTCTTGTGGAGAAGAGGTCAAGCAAAGGTCATGCCTCACATTTTATAGTTTATATTGAGATATAGGCGAATACAAATAGGAAATGAGTCTATTTTGCGCTCAGAAAACGGAGGATCAAGCCTCCACCACATCTTGTATACGTATATATATATAATCAAATAGAAGCGCTAAACCACAGGGGTCATACAGCACTGCAGGTTATTGCAGGATGCAGGGAGAATGGGTTGTAAGAGGGAGATGGATGATTAGCAGGGTATGGAGTGCAGCAGGACAGTGGATAGTGCAGGGAGAGAGGGTAGCAAGAGATCGAGGTAGAAGGGACTGAGGGAGGTGCTAAAGGTATAATCTTCAGAGTTTGTGTAGTAAGTCAGTTTCTGTCAAAAAGTCAACGAGAGAGTCAGGATTAAAGGAAGGTCCATCAGCAAGAAGGGAAGGTAAAGAAAGGGCCGTAGGAGGTGCTAAAGGTATAATCTTCAGAGTTTGTGTAGTAAGTCAGTTTCTGTCAAAAAGTCAATGAGAGAGTCAGGATTAAAGGAAGGTCCATCAGCAAGAAGGGAAGGTAAAGAAAGGGCCGTAGAGCAAAGACGCCGTTGGAGGTAAATTCTACGCGCTCGTTGATAAAGTGGACAGTCCAACAGAATATGTCGAACAGACACTGGAACTTGACAATGCTCACAGAGAGGGACAGGGAGCCTCTCCATGAGATACCCGTGCTTAAGACGAGTGTGGCCAATGCGAAGACGGGAGAGTGTAGTCTCCCAACCTCGACATTGGTGACAAGAAGAAGGCCAGAAACCTATACTCGGTTTAATAGAATGAAGTTTGTTATTTAGCAGGTCAGACCAGCATTGTTGCCAACGGGTGCGAAGGTGGGTAGCAATGACCACAAAATAGTCCGTAAAAGGAACACCTCTATATGAAACTGGAAGGTCATGTACTGCTGACCGCGCAGCAGTGTCTGCCTGTTCATTGCCCTGTACGTCAACATGACCAGGGACCCAACAAAAAACAATATCTTTGTGCTTGCTAGAGATACGGCATAACCAAAGTTGGATACGAAGAACTAGGGGGTGAGGTGTATCAATTTTACGGATAGCCTGTAAAGCACTAAGGGAGTCTGAAACGACCACAAATGGTGATACATTCATAGATGCAATACGGATAAGTGCCACAAGAATGGCATACAATTCAGCCGTAAATATGCTAGCCGAGGGTAATAGATGCCCTCGCACGACACTGTCCGGAAACACTGCTGCGAATCCGAAGCCGTCAGACGACTTTGAACTATCAGTGTATACTGCGATGGCATGGGAATGAGAGCGGAAGTGTTAAGTCTAACTTCTTGGCTGCTTACTTTGGGCAGTAGAATGGTAGCGTAGGTGCAGAGATACGGCCGATGACTAGACTCAGTTTATTAATGGCAAGGTGTAGGTGTACACGGGGACAGAGCGTGAGGGGACCGGGAGCCAGCAAGGGGGGGAGATGCTGCTTCAGTGAGGTAGGCCGTGTGAGAGAGAAGCATGGCTGACCAGCCCGACCTTGATAGGCCTATAGAGGGCAGCACCATAGTGCTGCGCAGTTTGAAACAGCCTCTGGATAGGCTGTTTACATCCGCTCGGCCACCTACCGCGTGTCGTCTCGACACGACAATACTGGAGGGCACAAAGGTGTAAACAAGCAAGCAAGGTTACCCAGGGGAAACTGGCTTCCGGTCACCTGACATTTACAACAGGAAATTGCCGGTGCAGGCCGAAAAAAAACTCTCTCCCTACGTGAGTCGGGGAAGAGAAAATCGGCCTGCCCGTACAGCTGGACAGAGGACAGAACAAGCCAATGCTGACACAGGAACTAGAGTCTTCTATATACAGGTTGTCCACAGGGCCAGACGTCAACTTGACTGCACATCCATGAGCGCTGTAGCATCCTCACATCTGCAAACAATGACTGACAGTAGCATTTCCTAAGGTGTGACATTTAACTCAAAAGGGCGATATTGCCCTTGCCTTTATACAGGCTTTACAAGACACACTGGATGCACATACTCACAATAACATTATTTCCATGGAATTCATTATACTACGGGTACCCTCTAAGAATAAATTTTACGTATTTACATGGTGTTGTCCACCCTGACTCCATTATTTACTAACTATACAATGTGTGCGCATTAATCCCCATTTCTGCAAGCAAACAATTAGCGTAGGAGTCGGACAAGTCAGTAGGTATGTCAATGTCACAGAAATGTACTGCTGTCCGGGGTCTCAGGCCATAAGTATGGAGCCTTACAGGACTGTCATCTGTCGTAGGGATAGCGGGTGAAGAACTAGACGGGTTGTCACTAGTTTGAGTCTGATTGTGGCTTTGCAATGCCCGCGATTCCAGCTCTGCTTCAGCTTGCACATGATCAATATACTTCATGTGGTCAAGGTGAGCTTCTCTGATAGTTCCGGTAGCTATCTCCCTCACCTCGAACTTATTGCCGGGAGCTGTCGTAGGACACAGTAATTCCTCACATTAGGAAGCCCTTATAAACAGGGAACATACTTTGAAACTCTGTAAAATAATTACTTCTCTGGTACTTGCATTTTTATATTTTAATTAGGGGAAGCACTAAATCCATAGGGGTCACATAGCACCTGGGAAAAGGGTGCAATTCAGGTTCGATCCAAGGGAAGGGCAAGTGCAGCTCCTTGGATCAAGTCCCTCTGGCACCAAGGCACTCCACCTTGAGGGGAGTCTGGCACTTTCATTAATCTTTTAAAATGAATACCCAAATGACTAAGTGATGCTTTAATGCCATTTTGCCACTTAAGCACTTTCATTGATGTCTATTTTATTTACCTGATATAGAGAGATTAGGTATATGATTTCAACATTTTCATAGTAAAATATTTATTTCTACAATACACAAACACTAAAACACAACTCCCTTCATAAATAAGTTTAAATATTTTAAAGTATCAGAGACAAAATTATTAATAATCCGAGATATAAGGAATCTGTCATACATTAATGCAGTCATTTTCTCTGCTACTTAAGCTCTTCTGTATAACACGTACTGATAATACTATACAGTATGTTCATACTTTACTTTGGCAGCAAAGGAAAAAATCTAAAGTTACTTAACTAATAAGTCCTTCATTTTTCTAAATGGGTACTGTAAATCCCTTTATCTTTTAAAATAATTTATTGTAGGTTAGGTGGGTGTCAAGAAGCAACACTCAGTAAGAACTGAAGACAAGTGACCCACCCAGTAAACCTAATATCCACTTATTATACAAATAATCTAAGTCAAAGTAATATCTCAAAATTTAAATGCAATGTTGTATTCACATTAAACAAAATTAATTTTAAGAACAGTTAACACTGGACTGGAGCTATATGCTTGGGAACTAGGGTAAAGGAGGGTAGGAATGAGTGCCAAATGAAAAATTTGTCAATGTAGGTATCTGAGATGTACAGATGGAGATCTACAAGATGCTTAACATTATAATCAAAATAATTTTTTGACAAAGATTGTAAAACCAATGGCATTTAGCTAAACCGAGAAGAGTCGGCATTTAGCTAAAAACCATAAAATTGATGAGGGAAAAAAGGCGAGTGGTGCACTTAGGCATCTGTGGAGACGTTATCCATGGAGAGAAAAGGGAGAATATATGCGAATAGTGTGATGCCAACGCTCTTATGTGGGTGTGAAGCTGGGTTGTGAATGTTGCAGCAAGGAGGCTAGAGGCAGTGGACATGTAATGTCTGAGGGCAATGTGTGGTGCGAACATTATGTAAAGAATTCATTGGTTGGAGATTAGGTGGTGGTGTAAGGTTACTAAAAGTATTATTCAGAGGGCTGAAGAAGAGTTTTTGAGCTGGTTTAGACATTTAGAGAGGATGGAATAAAATAAGATAACTTGGAGAGCGTATAAATCTGTAGTGGAGGGAAGATGGGGAAGTGGTTGTCCTAGGAAAGGTTGGAGGGGGCAAAGCGTGTGTAAGCATTAGATAGGAATGGGTGAAGGCAAGTGCTTTTATGACCTGACGTGTTGTTGCAAGCTGTTAGCCGGTCTTGAGTCCTGGAGGTGGAAAGTAGAGTGCCTGCACTCTGAAGGAGGGGTGGAGGTATTTGCAGTTTTGAACTGTAGTACTGGTGCGACTCTGGCTAGATAGTGAAAGTGTTTCTTCTTTTTTTGGGTCACCCTACCTGAGTGAGAGATGGCCAGTGTGATAAAATCAGTACTTTAGCTGTGTGACTAAAGTGCTGTCTACTTTGATGAGTGTGCAGGTTCAAATCCTGCTATGGATAGAGATAATATTTGTATGTATGTATGTTTTTATTTTTTTATTAACACATCGGCCGATTCCCACCAAGGCAGGGTGGCCCGAAAAAGAAAAACTTTCATCATCATTCACTCCATCACTGTCTTGCCAGAAGGGTGCTTTACACTACAGTTATAAAACTGCAACATTAACACCCCTCCTTCAGAGTGCCGGCACTGTACTTCCCATCTCCAGAACTCAAGTCCGGCCTGCCGGTTTCCCTGAATCCCTTCATAAATGTTACTTTGCTCACACTCCAACAGCACGTCAAGTATTAAAAACCATATGCCTCCATTCACTCCTATCAAATACGCTCACACATGCTTGCTGGAAGTCCAAGCCCCTCGCACACAAAACTTCCTTTACCCCCTCCCTCCAACCTTTCCTAGGCCGACCCCTACCCCGCCTTCCCTCCACTACAGATTTATACACTCTCGAAGTCACTCTGTCTTGTTCCATTCTCTCTACATGTCCAAACCACCTCAACAACCCCTCCTCAGCTCTATGGACAATCGTTTTGGTAATCCGCACCTCCTCCTAATTTCCAAACTCCGAATTCTCTGCATTATATTCACACCACACATTGACCTCAGACATGACATCTCCACTGCCTCCAGCCTTCTCCTCGTTGCAACATTCATCACCCATGCTTCACACCCATATAAGAGCGTTGGTATAACTATACTCTCATACATTCCCTCTTTACTTCCATGGACAAGGTTCTTTGTCTCCACAGACTCGAAGTGCTCCACTCACCCTTTTCCCCTCATCAATTCTATGATTCACCTCATCCTTCATAGACCCATCCGCCGACATGTCCACTCCCAAATATCTGAATACATTCACCTCCTCCATACTCTCTCCCTCCAATCTGATATCCAATCTTTCGTCACCTATTCTTTTTGTTATCCTCATCACCTTACTCTTTCCTATATTCACTTTCAATTTTCTTCTTTTACACACCCTACCAAATTCATCCACCAACCTCTGCAGCTTCTCTTCCGAATCTCCCAAAAGCACAGTGTCATCAGCAAAAAGCAACTGTGACAACTCCCACTTTGTATTTGCTTCTTTATCTTTTAGCCCAACACCTCTTGCCAAGACCCTCGCATTCACTTCTCTTACAACCCCATCTATAAATATATTGAACAACCACGGTGACATCACACATCCTTGTCTAAGGCCCACTTTTACTGGGAAATAGTCCCCTTCCCTCCTACACACTCTAACCTGAGCCTCACTATCCTCATAAAAACTCTTCACTGCTTTCAGTAACCTTCCTCCTATTCCATACACCTGCAACATCTGCCACATTGCCCCCCTATCTACCCTATCATACGCCTTTTACAAATCCATAAATGCCACAAAAACATCTTTACCCTTATCCAAATACTGTTCACCTATATGTTTCACTGTAAACACTTGGTCTACACACCCCCTACCTTTCCTAAAGCCCCCTTGTTCATCTGCTATCCTGCTTTCTGTTTTACTCTTAATTCTTTCAATAATAACTCTACCATACACTTTACCAGGTACACTCAACAGACTTATTCCCCTATAATTTTTGCACTCTCTTTTGTCCCCTTTGCCTTTATACAAAGGAACAATACACGCTCTCTGCCAATCCCTAGGTACCTTACCCTCTTCCATACATTTATTAAATAATAGCACCAACCACTCCAAAATTATATCCCACTCCAAAATTATATATAAGATGTATGTATGTATGTATATATATACATTATAGTATATATTTTTTTTTTCAACAAGTTGGTGTCTCCCACTGAGGCAGGGTGACCCAAAAAGAAAGAAAATCCCCAAAAAGAAAATACTTTCATCATCATTAAACACTTTCACCTCACTCATACATAATCACTGTCTTTGCAGAGGCTCTCAGATACGACAGCTGAGAATAAGTCCCTCCCAGCTGTCACTATCCCAGACCCCTCCTTTAAAGTGCAGGCATTGTACTTCCCATTTCCAGGACTCAAGTCCAACTAAATAAAAATATATATATATATATATATATATACAGTGGACCCCCGGTTTACGATAGTCTCCAAACTCGCCCTTTTATGTAAGTTTATTTTTGTAAGTGCTTTTGTAAGTGTATTTTTGGGGGTCTAAAAGAACTAATCTAATTTACATTATTCCTTATGGGAATAAATTCGTTCGGTAATGGCACTTGAACAACATTCTTGAACGAAAAAATGACGTAATCCGGGGGTCCACTATACAGTGGTCCCTCGGTTTTCGCCGAAAATTCGTTCCAGAATGCTGCTCAAGTGCCATTACCGAACGAATTTACTTCCTTAAGAAATAATGTCACGTAGGTTAGTCTATTTCAGACCCCCAAAAATACACTTGCAGCAGCACTTACGAAAATACACTTACATAAATGTTCGAGTTTGGAGATGCACGAAAACCGAGGGACCACTGTATATATATAACCCCTGTGGTTTAGCGCTTCTATTTGATTATAATAATAATAATAATAATAATAAATATATATACATATATACACGTATATACGTATATACACGTATATACGTATATACACGTATATACGTATATACACGTATACACGTATATACACGTATACACGTATATACACGTATACACGTATATACACGTATACACGTATATACACGTATATACGTATATACACGTATATACGTATATACACGTATATCGTATATACACGTATATACGTATATACACGTATATACGTATATACACGTATATACGTATATACACGTATATACGTATATACACGTATATACGTATACACGTATATACGTATATACACGTATATACGTATATACACGTATATACGTATATACACGTATATACGTATATACACGTATATACACGTATATACGTATATACACGTATATACGTATATACACGTATATACGTATATACACGTATATACGTATATCACGTATATACGATATACACGTATATACGTATATACACGTATATACGTATATACACGTATATACGTATATACACGTATATACGTATATACACGTATATACGTATATACCGTATATACGTATATACGTATATACGTATATACGTATATATATATACGTATATAGTATATAGTATATTATATATATATGTATATGTATATGTTATATATATATATATATATATATATATATATATATATATATATATATATATATATATATATATAATATATATATAGTGGACCCCGGTGTTCGTGATGCTCCAAACTCGCCCTTTTATGTAAGTGTATTTTTGGGGGTCTAAAAGGACTAGTTTACCTTACATTATTCCTCATGGGAATAAATTCGTTTGGTAATGGCACTTGAACAGCATTCTGGAACGAAAAAATCACGAAAACAGGGGGTCCACTGTGTGTGTGTGTTTATATATATATATATATATATATACGTATATATTATCACCTCTGATGTCACAAGTGTGTAATTGCAGTGTAAAATATGATACATTGATGGAGTAAAACCTAGATTAGACTATCAATGGAGAAAGTTTTTTTTGCAACAGTTTAGATAAAAAGTCATTTATTTAAATATATGAAATAGATTATATGGAAATCACTATTATTATTATTATAATCAAATAGAAGCGCTAAACCACAGGGGTTATACAGCGCTATGGAAATCACTAATTCACTATAAATTCATCATTAACCCTTTTAGGGTCCAGACCCCTGATCTGAAACTTGTCCACAGGGTCCCAGAATTTTGAAAAAAAAAAAAAATCTTATTTTTTCTTATGAAATGGTAGAGAAGGTAATGAAACAAAAAGTATGAAATTTGATGGAAAACTGACGAAATTATGCTATCGTGAATTTTGCCGTGTCAGCAAAATTTATGCATCGGCAATTTTGCCCACTTTGAGTCCTATTTTAGGCCAATTACATTGTTTCAGTTGACCAAATTCTTAGCTATTTCACTACTATGCCTTCCATTTTATCGAATGAGCACAAGAAACTGCCCAATCAACTATTTCAGCTACCCAATAAAGAGATCAGAAATTTGTAATTTGTCCAATTTCACACAAATTTCAAAAGAGGGTCCAAAATAAACAATGCAGGCATTCCTGGCACTAAAATAACATTTCCTCTGTTTATTAGTTATGTTTTCAGGCTTTACACAAATTCTATTTTGATTTTTTATTCACACAAAAAAATAGAAGATTTACTGTCATACAATATCGTAATAATTGTATAAATAATACCAGCACATTCATGAATGCATATCAGACCCACCAGCTGACATGTATTGGATGCATGATGTGATTTGTTTACTCTTGAACATTGGGAAAAATTGAACATTTCTGCTAATTTGAGCTCAATTTCAAGTTATTTTCAGTCCTAAAACCAATCAAAGTCATCTCTATTTCTATAATATAGTTTCCATTCTATCAAATGAGGCCAAGAAAACGTGAATACAACTATAAAAATCATACAAAAATGCACCACAAATTTGATTTTAAACCAAAAATAAGGTCGCAGTTTATTTTTTCACATTATGCACCGAGTGCTGAAGGAATTTTTTATATGGTGCACACTTACCACACAGACCCATTCTCTCATATCTAGGCCCAAATTTACCACTCACAGCTTATCTGAGTGAGCTGAGCTCATGGCATAGAACTATGGCACTGACACTGGCTTCAAAGCTGTAGAACTACGGCACAGACCATGAAAGGGCTAAAACATGAAGAAATGTTATTTTTAGTAACACATCCACTGTGATTACCAGTATGTGTCATCTGCAGTTGGCTAAAACAACTGCACTAAGTTGGTTTCACTCAATAAGCTTTTATGCAATAAAAATACTATACCATAGTGTAAAAAAAAATTGCTAGGTTACTTCAATCCCTGGATATCTTGTCCAAATAAAATATGGTTTACTTATTTGAGGGGTTTGGCTAAATTAGAAAGTAACAGCTATAATTCATTTTTGAGGTATTCAGTGCAAGATATCAAATTTCTGTCTTAAGTGGGTTTGGGTACGTGCATATATACTGAAATGCTAGTTTGAGGCATAAAGGCGAGAAAATAAAGACAGATTTATTATGAAGAAAATTTTGACATTTTCTATGATTAAAACTATCCTCTTTAACAATTTTGTCGTACTGCTTCTATTTTCATCTTAATAAAATTAAATACATTCATTAAAAATTAATACATTGCATTAGTCCATAATTTTTTACACCCTTATTTCTAAGAGGCTATAAAATAGTGTTAATTTCTTGAAATTTAAGTAACAAATTTAATTATCCAAAAGGAAATGTTTCAAATAGAACTGTCCAGACTCAACAATGTAACGGTTGGCAAATGAAGCAGAGAAAAGATAAGGCCAGTTATCCAGTTTTAAGTGTGTGGCTTCGGATATGTTATACTTTTTATGTATACAAGTGGAGGATAGATGATGGAGGGAGGGTAAGGGTAATGGGACATAGATCTATGGAGATATTTTTAGATGTAATTAAAACTCCTTTTTTAATTACAAGACCACGTTAATCTGGAAATATCCTTCAGAGATGTCACTGCATAACTGGTGTATCAATATCGCTGATTAAAGTTGCCACTCTGCTGAGTATTTGTGTAGTTCATCATGCCTCCCTGCTGAACATGTCCAGGGTGTTGTTGCTAGGGAAGAAAACAAGAAGCCATGAAATAGTAAAAGTTCACACATGTACATTACACAATCAAATTTGGAACCTTGATAATTCATATCTTTAATCTACTGAAATTAGATTTATTTGTGTCTTTCTTTGGAAGAGTACAGTGGTACTCCGAGTTTCAGCCATAATTCGATCCAGAAGGCTGTTCAAGTGCTGTTACCGAACGAATTTGTTCCCATAAGGAATAATGTAAATTTGATTAGTCCGTTTCAGACCCCCAAAAATACACTTACAAAAGCACTTACAATAATACACTTACATAATTGTTCGAGTTGGGAGGTGGCCGAAACTCGGGGTACCACTGTATATGTAATTGTATACATATAAAGTTTGATGTACAGTACATGCCATATTCAGTACACATGCATTAACAAAATTCACACAGTATCCCTCTTTGTGTATTAATAACCTTCACTTCCTTCCTCCCACCCATCTTGCATGTCTCTTTCCCTACCATTCTCCTACAGACCCTCTTGTATGCCACCACCCCCTGCATCCCACCAATCTTCTTGTATACAACTTCTCCCTTTCTTCCTCCCATCTATCCTCATGTGTGATTTCTTCCCCTACCAACCTCCTACAGACCCTCATGCATGTCACAACCCCCTCCCTACCAACCCTCACCCTTTGGCATGCAACCCTTTTCCTCTTTTCTTCCCACCCATGTTCTTGTGAGCCTCCTCTCCCTACCATCCTCCTACTGACCCTCTCGCATTCAACCACCCCTCAGCTCCCACCCACCCTCTTGTGCACCAACCTTCACCTCACTACACAGCATTCTGAGAATTATTCCACACAGCCTGGCTGACCCTTCCTGATGATAATTATATGTGAATTTTACTGAAAAGTGAAAAAAATACAGTATTGATATTATGAAGTATGAGCTTTACTCAGATTTAAACTCTGATGATACAGAGGGAATCAGAGAGGTGGCAAGGGCCCAAGCAGAGAATAAATGCTGCCTGCAACCAGTCTTTTCTTCAGACAATTGCTGTTGTACTTTTTTTTTTTTCAACAAGTCGGCCGTCTCCCACCGAGGCAGGGTGACCCAAAAAGAAAGAAAATCCCCAAAAAGAAAATACTTTCATCATCATTCAACACTTTCACCACACTCATAATAATCACTGTCTTTGCAGAGGAGCTCAGATACGACAGCTGAGAATAGTCCCTCCCAGCTGTCACTATCTCAGACCCCTCCTTTAAAGTGCAGGCATTGTACTTCCCATTTCCAGGACTCAAGTCCAACTAAATCAATTAACTGGTTTCCCTAAATCTCTTCACAAAATGTTACCCTGCTCACACTCCAACAGATCGTCATGTCCCAAAAACCATTCGTCTCCATTTACTCCTATCTAACACACTCACACATGCTTGTTGGAAGTCCAAGCTCCTCGCCCACAAAACCTCCTTTACCCCTTCCCTCCAACCTTTTCTAGGACGACCCCTACCCCGCCTTCCTTCCCCTACAGATTTATACGCTCTCCAAGTCATTCTACTTTTATCCATTCTCTCTAAATGACCAAACCACCTCAACAACCCTCTTCAGCCCTCTGACAAATACTTTTAGTAACTCCACACCTTCTCCTAATTTCCACATTCCGAATTTTCTGCATAATATTTACACCACACATTGCCCTTAGACAGGACATCTCCACTGCCTCCAGCCTCCTCCTCGCTGCAGCATTTGCAACCCATGCTTCACACCCATATAAGAGTGTTGGTACCACTATACTTTCGTACATTCCCTTCTTTGCCTCCATGGATAACGTTTTTGTCTCCATAGATACCTCAATGCACCACTCACCTTTTTTCCTTCATCAGTTCTATGGTTAACCTCATCCTTCATAAACCCATCTGCTGACACATCAACTCCCAAATATCTGAAAACATTTACTTCTTCCATAATCCCTCTCTCCAATGAGATATCCAATTTTTCTTTATTTAAATCGTTTGATACCCTCATCACCTTACTCTTATCTATGTTCACTTTTAACTTTCTACCTTTACACACTCTCCCAAACTCGTCCACTAACCTTTGCAACTTTTCTTTAGAATCTCCCATAAGCACAGTATCATCAGCAAAAAGTAACTGTGTCAACTCCCATTTTGCATTTAATTCTCCATAATTTAATCCCACCCCTCTCCCCAACACCCTAGCATTTACTTCTTTTACAACCCCATCTATAAATATATTAAACAATTATGGTGACATTACACATCCCTGTCTAAGACCTACTATTACCGGGAAGTAATCTCCCTCTCTCCTACACACCCTAACCTGAGCCTCACTATCCTCATAAAAACTCTTTACCGCCTTCAGTAACTTACTACCTATTCCATACACTTGCAACATTTGCCACATTGCTCCCCTATCCACTCTATCATATGCCTTTTCTAAATCCATAAATGCAATAAAAACTTCTCTACCTTTATCTAAATACTGTTCACATATATGCTTCACTGTAAACACTTGATCTACACATCCCCTACCCACTCTAAAGCCTCCTTGCTCATCTGCAATCCTACTCTCTGTCTTACCTCTAATTCTTTCAATAATAACCCTGCCATACACTTTACCTGGTATACTCAGTAAACTTATTCCCCTATAATTTTTACACTCTCTTTTATCCCCCTTCCCTTTATATAAAGGAACTATACATGCTCTCTGCCAATCCCTAGGTACCTTCCCTCTTTCATATATTTTTTTTTTTTTTTTTAACACATCGGCCGATTCCACCAAGGCAGGGTGGCCGAAAAAAAAACTTTCATCATCATTCACTCCATCACTGTCTTGCCAGAAGGGTGCTTTACACTACAGTTATAAAACTGCAACATTAACACCCTCCTTCAGAGTGCCGGCACTGTACTTCCCATCTCCAGAACTCAAGTCCGCCTGCCGGTTTCCTGAATCCCTTCATAAATGTTACTTTGCTCACACTCCAACAGCACGTCAAGTATTAAAACCATATGCCTCCATTCACTCCTATCAAATACGCTCACACATGCTTGCTGGAAGTCCAAGCCCTCGCACACAAAACTTCCTTTACCCTCCTCCAACCTTTCCTAGGCCGACCCCTTCCCGCCTTCCCTCCACTACAGATTTATACACTCTCGAAGTCACTCTGTCTCGTTCCATTCTCTCTACATGTCCAAACCACCTCAACAACCCCTCCTCAGCTCTCTGGACAATCGTTTTGGTAATCCCGCACCTCCTCCTAATTTCCAAACTCCGAATTCTCTGCATTATATTCACACCACACATTGACCTCAGACATGACATCTCCACTGCCTCCAGCCTTCTCCTCGTTGCAACATTCATCACCCATGCTTCACACCCATATAAGAGCGTTGGTATAACTATACTCTCATACATTCCCTCTTTACTTCCATGGACAAGGTTCTTTGTCTCCACAGACTCCAAGTGCTCCACTCACCCTTTTCCCTCATCAATTCTATGATTCACCTCATCCTTCATAGACCCATCCGCCGACATGTCCACTCCCAAATATCTGAATACATTCACCTCCTCCATACTTCTCCCTCCAATCTGATATCCAATCTTTCGTCACCTATTCTTTTTGTTATCCTCATCACCTTACTCTTTCCTATATTCACTTTCAATTTTCTTCTTTTACACACCCTACCAAATTCATCCACCAACCTCTGCAGCTTCTCTTCAGAATCTCCCAAAAGCACAGTGTCATCAGCAAAAAGCAACTGTGACAACTCCCACTTTGTATTTGCTTCTTTATCTTTTAGCCCAACACCTCTTGCCAAGACCCTCGCATTCACTTCTCTTACAACCCCATCTATAAATATATTGAACAACCACGGTGACATCACACATCCTTGTCTAAGGCCCACTTTTACTGGGAAATAGTCCCCTTCCCTCCTACACACTCTAACCTGAGCCTCACTATCCTCATAAAAACTCTTCACTGCTTTCAGTAACCTTCCTCCTATTCCATACACCTGCAACATCTGCCACATTGCCCCCCTATCTACCCTATCATACGCCTTTTCCAAATCCATAAATGCCACAAAAACATCTTTACCCTTATCCAAATACTGTTCACCTATATGTTTCACTGTAAACACTTGTTCTACACACCCCCTACCTTTCCTAAAGCCCCTTGTTCATCTGCTATCCTGCTTTCTGTTTTACTCTTAATTCTTTCAATAATAACTCTACCATACACTTTACCAGGTACACTCAACAGACTTATTCCCCTATAATTTTTGCACTCTCTTTTGTCCCCTTTGCCTTTATACAAAGGAACAATACACGCTCTCTGCCAATCCCTAGGTACCTTACCCTCTTCCATACATTTATTAAATAATAGCACCAACCACTCCAAAATTATATCCCCACCTGCTTTTAACATTTCTATCTTTATCCCATCAATCCCAGCTGCCTTACCCCTTTCATTCTACCCACTGCCTCACGAACTTCCCTACACCCACAACTGGCTCTTCCACACTCCTACAAGATGTTATTCCTCCTGCCCTACACACGAAATCACAGCTTCCCTGTCTTCATCAACATTTAACAAATCCTCAAAATATTCTCTCCATCTTCCCGATACCTCTAACTCTCCATTTAATAACTCTCCTCTCCTATTTTTAACTGTCAAATCCATTTGTTCTCTAGGCTTCCTCAACTTATTAATCTCATTCCAAAACTTTTTCTTATTTTCAACAAAATTTGCTGATAACATCTCACCCACTCTCTCATCTGCTCTCTTTTACATTGCTTCACCACTCTTTTAACCTCTCTTTTTCTCTCCATATACTCTTCCTTCCCTCCCGCACCCACTCGCCTGTAACCACAAACTTCTGCTGAACACTCTAACACTACATTTTTAAATCTACCCCATACATTTTCGACCCCATTGCCTACACTCTCACTAGCCCATCTATCCTCCAATAGTTGTTTATATCTTACCCTAACTGCCTCCTCTTTAGTTTATAAACCTTCACCTCTCTTTTACTTACTGATTCTATTTTCCTTGTATCCCATCTACCTTTACTCCCACTGTAGCTATAACTAAAAAGTGATCTGATATATCTGTAGCCCTCTATAAACATGTACATCCTGAAGTCTACTCAACAGTCTTTTATCTACCAATACATAGTCCAACAAACTACTGTCATTACGCCCTACATCATATCTTGTATACTTATTTATCCTCTTTTTCTTAAAATATGTATTACCTATAACTAAACCCCTTTCTATACAAAGTTCAATCAAAGGGCTCATTATCATTTACCTGGCACCCCAAACTTACCTACTACACCCTCTCTGCATGTTTCTCCCACTTTAGCATTTAGGTCCCCTACCACAATTACTCTCTCATTTGGTTCAAAAGTTCCTATACATTCGCTTAACATCTCCCAAAATCTCTCTCTCCCTCTACACTCCTCTCTTCTCCAGGTGCATACACGCTTATTATGACCCACTTTTCGCATCCGACCCTTATTTTAATCCACATAATCCTTGAATTTACACATTTATATTCCCTCTTTTCCTTCCATAACTGATCCTTCAACATTATTGCTACCCTTCCTTAGCTCTAACTCTCTCAGATACTCCTGACTTAATCCCATTTATTTCTCCCCACTGAAACTCGCCTACCCCCTTCAGCTTTGTTTCGCTTAGGGCCAGGACATCCAACTTCTTTTCATTCATAACATCGGCAATCATCTCTTTCTTATCATCCGCACTACATCCACGCACATTCAGACAACCCAATTTTATAAAGTTTTTCTTCTTCTCGTTTTTAGTAGATTTGTACAGGAGAAGGGGTTACTAGCCCATTGCTCCCGGCATCTTAGTCGCCTCATACGACACGCATGGCTTACGGAGGAAAGATTCTTTTCCACTTCCCCATGGACAATAGAGAAAATAAAAAGAACAAGAGCTATTAAGAAAAAGAAGAAAAACCTAGATGTGTGTATGTATATATATGCATGTGTATGCCAGTGTAGTGTGACCTAAAGTGTAAGTAGAAGTAGCTAGATATACCTGTTATCCAGCGTGTTTATGAGACAGAAAAAAGACACCAGCAATCCTACCATCATGTAAAACAGTTTCAGGTTTCTGTTTCACAGTCACCTGGCAGGACGGTAGTACCTCCCTGGGTGGTTGCTGTCTACCAACCTACTACCTAGTAATACCAACCACTCCAGCACTATATCCCCCCCTGCTTTTAACATTTCTGTCATGATTCCGTCAATTCCAGCTGCTTTACCCCCTTTCATTCTACGTAATGCCTCACGCACCTCCAACACACTCACATCCTGCTCTTCTTCACGCCTAAACGATGTTGTACCTCCCTGGCCAGTACATGAAATTACCGCCTCCCTTTTTTCATCGACATTTAAAAGTTCCTCAAAATATTCCCGCCATCTACCCAATACCTCCAGCTCCCCATCTACTAACTTCCCTACTCTGTTTTTAACTGACAAATCCATTTGTTCCCTAGGCTTTCTTACCTTGTTTATTTCACTCCAAATTTTTTCTTGTTTTCAGCAAAATTTCTTGACAAGAGCCTCTCCCATTCTTTCATCCGCTCTTCTTTTGCACTCTCTCACCACTCTCTTCACCTTTCTTTTACTCTCCATATACTCTGCTCTTCTATTAACACTTCTGTTTTGTAAAAACCTCTCATAAGCTACCTTTTTCTCTTTTATCACACCCTTTACTTCTTCATTCCACCACTCACTTCTCTTTCCTCCTGCACCCACTCTCCTATAGCCAAAAACTTCTGCCCCACATTCTAATACTGCATTTTTAAAACTATCCCAACTCTCTTCAACACCCCCCCCCCACTACTCATACTTGCACTATCCCACCTTTCTGCCAATAGTTGCTTATATCTCACCCTAACTTCCTCCTCCCTTAGTTTATACACTTTTACCTCTCTCTTACTTGCTGTTGCCATTTTTTTTGTCCCATCTACCTTTTACTCTAACTGTAGCTACAACCAAATAATGATCTGATATATCTGTTGCCCCTCTATAAACATGTACATCCTGAAACCTACCCATCAACCTTTTATCCACCAATACATAATCCAACAAACTACTTTCCTTACGTGCTATATCATACCTTGTATATTTATTTATCCTCTTTTTCATAAAATATGTATTACTTATTACCAAACCTCTTTCTACACATAGCTCAATTAATGGTTCCCCATTTACATTTACCCCTGGCACCCCAAATTTACCTACTACTCCCTCCACAACATTTTTACCCACTTTAGCATTAAGATCCCCAACCACAATTACTCTCTCACTTGGTTCAAAACTCCCCACACACTCACTCAACATTTCCAAAAATCTCTCTCTCTCCTCTACACTTCTCTCTTCTCCAGGTGCATAAACACTTACTATAACCCACTTTTCACATCCAACCTTTATTTTACTCCACATAATCCTTGAATTTATACATTTATATTCCTTCTTTACCTGCCATAACTGATTATTCAACATTATTGCCACTCCTTCTTTAGCTCTAACTCTATTTGAAACCCCTGACCTAATCCCATTTATTTCTCCCCACTGAAACTCTCCTACCCCCTTCAGCTTTGTCTCAAAGCCAGGACATCCAGCTTCTTTTCATTCATAACATCTACAATCATCTCTTTCTTATCATTCGCACAACATCCACGCACATTCAAACATCCCACTTTGACGGTTTTCTTCTTTTTCTTTTTAGTAAGCTATACAGGAAAAGGGGTTACTAGCCCATTGTTCCTGGCATTTTAGTTGACTTTTACAACACGCATGGCTTACGGAGGAAAGATTCTTATTCCACTTCCCCATGGATATGAAAGGAAAAGGAAAAATTATAAGAACAAGAACTATTAAGATAAAATCAAAGAAAACTCAGATGAGTGTGTATACATAAACGTGTACATGTTTGCGTAGTGTGACCTAAGTGTAAGTAGAAGTAGCAAGACGTACCTGAAATCTTGCATGTTTATGAGACAGAAAAAAGACACCAGCAATCCTACCATCATGTAAAACAGTTTCAGGTTTCTGTTTCACAGTCACCTGGCAGGATGGTAGTATCTCCCTGGGTGGTTGCTGTCTACCAACCTACTACCTACAAAGTAATATTTTGCTGGTTCCTAGACATGCCTACACTATATTAAGGACAATGAATATGTAGACTCAGCTGCTCTGTCAGCTGTTGTACTTACCACATCAATATTATTATTATTACAATCATGGGGTAGCACTAGACCCATAGGGGTCATTAGTGCCTGGAGTAACAGAAGGCATTCAAGCTCAGTTCAAGGAATTGGGTCACAGGTCCACTTCCTTAGATCAAGAGCCCCTTGAGGGGAACATATCAATAGGAATTGCAAAAGCAATGCACACTGTACACACAGGTACATTATCTTTTCACATATTTAGCTTAATGCAAACACAGGAAAACAGATGAAAGTACATATTTCATGCTTCTGCAGTGGAGGTAGCAGAAAATGAATGGTACAGGCTACTTAAGAGTGTGGAAAGATTATGCCTCCTTAAAAGAAAATAACTGTGATCCAGTGCATTTCAACATTATTGGTATTTTTTGTTTTAAATTATTAAGTCTATCAAATTAGGCTTTCAGTTACATCAGATAAAAATTATTATTAAAGAGCCAGCATCAACATCATTGTTATTGTGCTAATGAGCACCCAGGAGAAAAGATAAAGCTTACTTGGTTAGGATGATTACGCTGAGTCATGTGAGAAAAATTCTGCTGGCCGCCAATACTGCTTTGGTGGTGACCAAGTCTTACTCTCTTAGACGCTGGCTCTCCCCCACCCCCACCCTTTAAATTATTAAGTCTATCAAATTAGGCTTTCAGTTACATCAGATAAAAATTATTATTAAAGAGCCAGCATCAACATCATTGTTATTGTGCTAATGAGCACCCAGGAGAAAAGATAAAGCTTACTTGGTTAGGATGATTACGCTGAGTCATGTGAGAAAAATTCTGCTGGCCGCCAATACTGCTTTGATGGTGACCAAGTCTTACTCTCTTAGACGCTGGCTCTCCCCCACCCCCACCCTGTAAAAGTAGAACATTAACATAATATGGTACTAATGTATACATGTTACCAGGAGTGAGGGAGGAGGGTATACCTACACACTTCTTTCTCTAGTGGCTCTTAATTCTTAGACATAATAAATCAGAGCTCATATGTTTCACAAATATTTGAAGCATCTCTCTACCAAGTATTTGACATTGGTAAAGGGCTCTTGATCCAAGGAATTATAATTATCCTCTCCATTCTCAAATCTATTCCATTCCCCAGGTGCTGTATGACCCATATAGGATGATCACATCCACATAAATATTATGTCAATCTACAAAGTATTCAATTTTTTTGCATGTTAATCAGTATACTGTCACTATCTCCTCTAATACATCTTCCTAAGTAACCCAGACATTTACTTTAATATCTTCCATGAAGAATACCCTTTACTTCCTTTCTGGGTTGAAAATATGTGAGTCATGATGACAACACAATGCAGTGCTACCAATTCAATTACTGTTGCTTCAGTGTCATCAAATATATAAGCATCAGTATGTTTAGCAAAGCAGAACAGTATAGTACCATCTTAATTACTAATACTAATAAGAAAAGGGAAGAGGAGAAAAAGGAGAGAGGAAGGAAAAAATGGGGAGGGGAACAGAAGGCGGTGACAATTGGATGGTGGAGAGGAAGTGAGTAATGACAGGATGAAGAAGATGGGAGTGATGAATGAGAAGTAGGGTGATGACTGGATGAAGGAAAGGTGATGGGGTGAAGATTGGAAGAGGGAGAAAATGTCAGAGGTGACAACAAAGGATGAGAAGACAACAAGAGGATCAAAATATATAAGGACAGAGGCAATAACAAATGAAAAGACAATAAAAGGGTTGGAAAAAAAAGGAGGCATAGGCAAAGACAAAGGGTTAGGAGGTTGAGGCGATAATAAGGGATGAGGGGTGAGAATGAGTGAAGATAAAGGATGTTCCAGGAAACAAAGGACGAAGACACTGGGAAGGTGGAAGAGATAAAGAAAAAAACTCAAAATTAGCACAGTACTGGATACACAAAAAAGATACAAAAGAAGCAAAAAAGAATATTTACCAGGTAAAATACAATACAGTGGAAGACTCAGCATTTAATATATAGTATAACTGAAAAGATGTAGCAGGTATACAAATATAGCTCTTCACTTTCATTCAGCAAATTAATGATGTATCTTCGAATGTACTTGACATACAGTAGGCAGATGCACCTTGCTGTACCACCCAGAAAATCCATCTATATGTTTTTGTGCAATAATAATTATGACTTCCAAGTTTCAAATTAACCCATCTAAAATAATGTCACTGTATTAAAATTTGGCTTAATACAAAACCTACTTTTGACACCCCCAAAATTTATATGTATTTTTTTCAATAATGATGATGCTTCCTAAATTTGATGACTCAGGACAAAGTTGCGAGCCTGTGAGTAAAGTACTGACAAAATTAGGGTTAGCAAAACAAAAACACGACACAACTAGGAACAATAATTTTACAACTTTGGCAATTATGGCCAAAGGGTTATAACACACAGTATGTACTGCAACATTAACATAATCCAAACTACAATATTATATTTCTAAGAACTGAAGCACACAATGATCATTAGTGAGAAATTATTTATGTTGACACACTTTTATTTGGGATCTTTCCTTCCTAAATGGATCACCTCATTAAAATTTATGAACCAAATTTAAGTATATTGTATCATAGACTTTTGAAGAATTTGAAATTAGAGCAAACTATCAAATGGTGCAGCAGAGTAACCTGAGAGAAGAACTATCAGTGGACAAAATAACACCAATTTTACTTTTTATTTTGTCCACTGATAGTTCTTCTCTCAGGTTACACTGCTGCACCATTGGATAGTTTGCTCTAATTTCAAATTCTTCAAAAGTCTATGATACAATATACTTAAATTTGGTTCATAAATTGTAAAATATCAGATTTCCAAGCTACAAAGAACAAAATACAGCATCATCTGTAACAATCTCATTAAAGAAGCACATTATCAAAGACTACACATTTACAATTATATTTTATGAACCATACATTTCTCAATGATAATTAATAATAATAGAAACAAGACAAAATAGATTAATGATAAAGAGCTCCTAGAAGACAAAAAAATTAACGGAGTGGTTATTGTAAATACATGAATTATTATAATCAAATAAAGCGCAAAACCGACAAAGAGTCATGCAGCGCTGCGGGGCAGAAAATAGTGCCGGGGCTATAAACAGCTAGGTGGAGAGGGGATCAGAGGTGAGGGGGAGAAAAGGGCTGGAAGGGATGTTAGGGGCTATGTGTCAAAGTTCGTATAGTAAAGCAGTTGCTGACAAAAAGTAAAAAAATTATTGCAAGTCAAAGGCAGGGCTGTCTGCAAGAAGGGAAGATAAGGTAAGAGCGGTAGGGTGGCAGTGGAGGTAAATCCTGCGAGCTTGCTGGTAAATCGGACAATCCACAAGGAAGTGAAGAACCGAAATAGGGACCCGACAAACCTCACAGAGGGGGATAGGGTGTCGTTCCACGAGATACCCATTGGTAAGGCGAGTATGGCCGATGCGGACACAGGAGAGTGCAGTCTCCCGAGTATGGCAACGGTGGTAAGAAGATGGCCACAAACCCAAAAGCGGTTTAATAGAGGACAATTTGTTATGGTGCATGTCTGACAACCGTTGTTGCCAATGACCATGAAAACGGGTAGAGATGACTGTAAAATAATCCCTGAATGGAATAATACCTCTATAGGAAACCGGAAGATCATGCATCACTGATCATGCAGCAGCATCCGCCTGTTCATTGCCCCGCATATCAATGTGTCCAGGGACCCAACAGAAAACGACGCCTTTGTTTTTGCTAGCTTCATGGTGCAACCAAAGTTGAATACAAAGGACTAGTAGATGAGAGGAATCAAATTGTTCAATGACCTGTAAAGCTTTGAGGGAATCCGAAATGATCACAAATGCCGAAGGAGACATACAGTGGACCCCCGAGTTTCGGTCATAATTCATTCCAGAAGGCTGTTCAAGTGCCATTACCGAACAAATTTGTCCCTTATGGAATAATGTAAAGTAGGTTAGTCCGTTTCAGACCCCCAAAAATACACTTACAAAAGCACTTACAATATTACACTTACATAATTGTTAGAGTTTTGAGGTGACCGAAACTCGGGGGTCCACTGTACATGTATTACGCAGAACTGCTAGGAGGATGGCATACAACTCAGCAGTAAAAATACTAGCCAAGTCTAACAAATGACCCCGGACAACATCGTTGAGGAACACTGCCGTGAACCCAACACCGTCAGAAGATTTAGAACCATCTGTATAAACAGCGACAGCATGAGCATGTGACCAGAAGTGATCAAGAAAAAGAGAGCGAGAAGCAGCCGTAGGTAGGAGAGCTTTGGCACATGGCAGTAGGGGAGAACAGACATAAACCGCTCCCAAGGGGAAAGCGAAAAGGCAGACGCCACATGAACATACAAGGGAGGCAACTGGAGTGAAGATGTAGAGAAAACGGATGGAGTAAGCAGGGATGCCGATCAAATAATGGGCTTCTACTAACGTCTAAGACAAACCTATACGTAAAAGGAACCCGAAGGTCATGAGAGTGGACAAAGTAATGAAGACAATGAGCATCACGACGATTGGCTAAGGAAGGAATATTTGCCTCAGCATAGAGGCTTTCAAAAGGGGATGAACAAAAGGCACCAAGGCATAAATGTAGACCCTGATGATGAAGGGGATCTAACTTAGAAAAAGTTGCAGGAGAAGCCACAGAATAGACTTGGTCGCCATAATCCAGCTTTGACCAGACTAGGGTGGAATGCAAATGGAGTAGAGTCCAGCGATCTGCTCCCCATGAACGATGTGCCAGAATTTTAAGGAGGTTCAGCCGACCATGGCAAGCTGCCTTTGAAGAGGAAATGTGAGGTTTCCACGTCAACCGGCAATCGAATAGAAGGCCAAGAAACTTGACCATATCACATTCCAGGATATGCGAGCCGTGCAAATACAATGGAATATCTGGGACAAGAGGACGTCTAGTGAAGGTAATGAAATGGGTTTTTGCACTAGAAAATTTAAATCCATGAGAAGTGGCCCAATGGGAAACACGGTCAATTACAACCTAAAGGGAGGCCGCTACCAGGTGACAGTCAGTGCCTGCGTAAGCTATAGCAAAGTCATCCACATAAAGCGACGACCAAATATGTGATGGACGAACGGAAGGTAGGTCATTTATAGCCAAGAGAAAAAGGGTAGTGCTAAGAGCACAACCTTGTGGGACTCCCTCATCCTGAACAAAGTCTGAGGAAAGCAGCAAGGAAGGCTTAAGGTGTGGTCCTGGGCTAAGATGTTATACCTCCAAGTGGTGTCAAATGCCTTCTCAAGATCAAAAAAGACTGCTACGATGGAGTGCTTATTAGCAGAGGCATTTCATACATATGTATCTAAGTGGAGCAAGGGGTCCAAAGTATAGCGGCCCTTGCAAAAGCCATATTGGCGAGGAGAAAGACTATCATGAGTCTCCAAATACCATATAAGACGTCTATTCACCAATATTTCCATCACCTTGCAGACTACACTGGTCAGAGCAATGTAACGGTAGTGAGAGGTATCAAGCCCCGATTATTATTATAAACAAAAAGAAACGCTAAATCACAGGGGGTCATACAGCACAGCAGGTTAGGGCAGGATGCAGGGAGAATGGGTTGTAAGAGGGAGAGAGATGATTAGTAGGGCATGGAGTGCAGCAGGACAGTGGATAGTGCAGGGATAGAGGGTAGCAAGATATTGAGGTAGAAGGGACTGAGGGAAGTGCTAAAGGTATAATCTTCAGAGTTTGTGTAGTAAGTCAGTTGCTGTCAAAAAGTCAATGAGAGAGTCAGGATTAAAGGAGGGCCCATCAGCAAGAAGGGAAGGCAAAGAAAGGGCAAATTATACGTGCTCATTGATAGAGTGGGCAGTCCAACAGAATATGGCGAACAGATACTGGAACCTGACAATGCTCACAGAGAGGGACAGGGAGCCTCTCCATGAGATACCCATGAGTAAGACGAGTGTGGCCGATGCGAAGACGGGAGAGTGTAGTCTCCCAACCTAGATATTGGTGACAAGATGAAGGCCAGAAACCTATACACACACAACCCGCACATATAAAAAAGAGAGGAGCTTACGACGACGTTTCGGTCCGACTTGGACCATTTACAAAGTCACACTATTAAACCTATACTCGGTTTAATAGAATGAAGTTTGTTATTTAGCAGGTCAGACCAGCATTGTTGCCAATGGGTGTGAAGGTGGGTAGCAATGACTGCAAAATAGTCCGTGAATGGAACACCTCTATATGAAACTGGAAGGTCATGTACTGCTGACCGTGCAGCAGTGTTTTCTTGTTCATTGCCCTGTACGTCAACATGACCAGAGACCCAGCAAAAAACAATATCTGTGTGTTTGCTAGAGATACGGTGTAACCAGTTGGATACGAAGAACTAGGGGGTGAGGTGTATCAAATTTCCGGATAGCCTGTAAAGCACTAAGGGAGTCTGAAACGACCACAAATGGTGACACAGGCATAGATGGAATACGGATAAGTGCCAAAAGAATGGCGTACAATTCGGCCGTAAATATGCTAGCCGAGGATAATAGATGCCCTCAAACGACGCTGTCCAGAAACACTGCTGCGAATCTGACGCCATCTGATGACTTAGAACCATCGATGTACACTGTGATGGCATGGGAATGAGAACGAAAGTAGTCTAGAAAAAGAGAGCGAGAAGCCGCCATAGGTAGTTGGGCTATCCCGCAAGGCAGAGGAAAAGAACAGACACGGACAGCAGGAACTTCCCAATGGGGTAGGGAAAGGGGAGATGCCACATGAACATAGAAAGGTGGTAGATGAAGGGAAGATGAGCGAATGTAGACGAAGAGAAAAGAGACGAAGTAAACTGGGTCGACGAACAAATAAAGAGCGTCTACTAACATCTGTGACAATCCTATACATGGAAGGAATGCGGAGGTCATGAGAGCGAACATAATAGTGAAGGCAATGTGCATCACGACGATCGGACAAGGATGGAATGTTTGCTTCTACATAGAGGCTCTCAACCGGGAAAGAACGAAATGCACCAAGGCATAAACGCAATCCCTGGTGATGGATGGGATTAAGGCTGGAAAGAGTAG
>WNWK01010384.1:0-70463 GCA_009830355.1 Cherax destructor | reverse complement strand
CCCCCCCCTTTTCCCCTTTTTTTTTTTTTAAAAAATTTTTTATTTTTTTTTTTTTTTGGGTTTTTTTTTGGGGTTTGGGGGGGGGAAAAACCGGGGGGGGGGGGGGTTTTTAAAAAAAAGGGGGGGGCGGGGGGGGTTTTTTTTTTGGGGGGGGGGGGTTTTAAAGGGGGTTTTTTTTAAAAATTTTTTTTTGGGGAAAATTTTTTTTAAAAATTTTTTTGGGCCCTTTTTTTGGGGCCTTTTTAATTTTTTTTACCCCCTTTTTTTTTTTTTTTTTTTGGGGGTCTGTTAGGGCTTCTACATATAGCTTAGCTCTCCCTTTTACTACACTCCCTCGATTGTTCCTGATGTGATCCTCTCTTTCTCTCGGGCTCCACGATGGTCTGATATAGCCTCTGCATTCAGTTTTACTCCGTTCTCTACAGTCCTCTTCTTTGTGACTGAGGTAGCAGTTTCTGATACCATGTCCACATTGCTTTTAGTTCTACTGGCTGTTTCAAATTTTTCAGTTCTTCTTCTAATCTCTGTATCTTAGCCTCTGCTGTTGTGACTTGCTTTTCCCACTTCCTGCTTTCTGCAGCTATCCTCTCCTCCCTTATCTTACTTTCTGCAGCTATCCTCTCCTCCATTTTCATGCTAAGCTCCTCTAGCTTCCTTCCACACTCATGTTCCCTTTTCATGAGCTCTGCTGCAATCTTCCTTTGCAGACTCATCCTCCAGTCCCCTAGTTTTCCGTCCTGCTCTCTGGGACCCCTTTTTTTATTTTTATTTTTAAGATGCCACAGAGTGGAAAACTATGTATTTCTGTGTGGTTGTTTTGTGGTGTGATTGCCTGAGTGTTTGTGTGGGGGTGGAGGGAGGGAGAGAAGAAACTGAAGACAGTGGGGAAATGGAAGAGAGGTGGGGAGGGAAATAGGGGATTATGAGGAGAGAGTGAAGGAGGGAGAAGCAGAGGTGGAGAGAGAATGGGAGAGGGAGAGGGGAGGAGGTGGGTGAGAGAGGGGGGAGGAGCTATGTGAGAGAGGGAGGAGGTGGATGAGAGAGTGGGAGGAGGTGGGTGAGAGATGGGTGGAGGGAGCAGGGGGAGTGTGTGTGGGCCTGTGTGTGTGTGTTAGTTTTGTGTGTATGTGTATGTGTGTGTGTGTGTTAGTTTTGTGTGTGTGTGTGTGTGTGCACGTTAGTTATGTGTGTGTGTTAGTTTTTTTTTGTGTGTGTATGTTAGTTTTGTGTGTGTGTATGTATGTGTGTGTGTGTATGTATGTTTGTGTGTGTATGTATGTGTGAATAGTAGTGGTGAAATTGTGTGTTATGGTGTATGGGTGTGTATGTGGAGTTTGCGAGTGACACGTTGTCTGCAGTGCTTCTCTACCTGGCCTGACCTGACACACCTGACCTACCAGTTAATGTGTGTGTTAGTTAGTTACCATTTTGTCCTAGGCACATGTCAATTAGACACTAGGCCTGTTGTATATATGTGTGTGTGTATGTGTATGTAAGGAAACACTTCGAAATGTGTGTGTGTGTGTGTGTGTGTGGAACTATATGTGTGTGGATTTATTGTGTGAAAAGTAGTGGTGAAATTGTGTTATGGTGTATGAGTGGTATGTGTGTGTATGTGTATGTGTGTGTATGTGTTTGTGTGTATATGTATGTGTGTATGTATATGTGTGTGTGTGTGTGTGACCCAACAATTAAAATTTGCACCAAGAACTCATTACAGTTGTGACCGGGTGTAGACTAGTGAATTGTTCATTACTTTATAATTTGTTCATGATTGTACCCATGTATAAACGTAAGTAAGTAAATTTACTTACATGTTTCATTACCTTTGTAACTTGTGAGTTCATTACCTTTGTAGCATGTGAGTTCATTACCTTTGGATAATGAGTTTGTTTCCTTTGTAGCTTGTGAGTTCATTATCTTTGTAGCTTGTGAGTTCATTACCTTTGTAGCTTGTGAGTTCATTACCTTTGTAGCTTGTGAGTTCATTACCTTTGTAACTTGTGAGTTCATTACCTTTGTAGCTTGTAGAAAAATGCCACATATAACAGGACTCCCTCCCTTCTTCCTAATGATGTCTATTGCTGCCTTATACCTTCTAACTGAATCCTCACTTCTACGCTTGGCTACATCATTGAATCCAGCACTGAGGCAGATAATAGGCTTTATCCCATTACCATGCACGATGTTGTCAAGCCGGCTAACAATATCCTCCATCCCAGCCCCAGGAAAGCAAACCCTCTGTCTCCTACTCCTATCTTTCAAGCAGAATGCCCTATCCATATACCTAACTTGGCTATCCCCAACAACAACAATGTTTTTACCTTCCTTGGTGCCGTTCATCGTGACGTTCCCAGTAGTCGACTCACATTCGTCTGGTAGCACAGAAAAGGAGTTCGAAGTTTCCACAGCAGTCTCTTTCTTCTTCGTCGTTACTACCTCTCCATTCGTCTTCTTGATCTTCAACTTCGTCCCATGCTGTCCGGTCACTGCCTAGGTTCCCTTCTTGACCTGAGGACTCACAACAGGAGGACTACTACGAATCCTCTTGTTTTCCTCCGTCAATCGCCGAATCTCAAGCTTCGCTACCCTCAATTCCTCCTTAAGCTGCTGGTAAAGTTGCTCAATGGACGGCATCTTGGTTCACTTTACAGAGAGTACACGAGACACGTCTTCACTGAGCTAAGTACAAGTCACCACAGCTAAGTACAGGTCACCATTGAGCTAAGTACAGGTCACCACTGAGCTAAGTACAGGTCACCACTAAGCTAAGTACAGGTCACCACAGCTAAGTACAGGTCACCACTGAGCTAAGTACAGGTCACCATTAGAAATCATCCGTATGAAGAAAGATTGAAGTGCCTTAAATTACATTCACTTGTAAGACGAAGAATGAGGGGAGACATGATCGAGGTATACAAGTGGAAGATGGGTATTAACAAAGGAAATATAAATAAGGTCTTGAGGGTAGTTTCAAATTTAGGTTGGATAAATTCATGAGTGAGAGGGGTTGGATTTGAGTGGGACTCGCACATGAGTAAATAGAATTATCAAAGCTTATTTCTTGGGTAGCATTGAAGATTGGGTTGAACAAATATCTTGTTAGTGGGATGGAATGTGAAGGACCTACCTAGTATGGGCCAACAGGCCTGCTGCAGTGTTCCTCCTTTCTTATGCTCTTATGATATCTCTCCAAGAGAGAACCCGCAGTAATGGATTCAAATTAGATAAGTTTAGATTTAGAAAGGATATAGGAAAGTATTGGTTTGGAAATAGGGTAGTTGATGAGTGGAACAGTCTGCCTAGTAGGGTCATTGAAGCTAGGACCTTGGGTAGTTTCAAATTTAGGTTGGATAAATTCATGAGTGAGAGGGGTTGGATTTGAGTGGGACTCGCTCATGAGTGAATGGAATTATCAAAGCTTATTTCTTGGGTAGCATTGAAAATTAGGATGAGCAAAATATTCTGTTAGTGGGATGGATTGTGAAGGACTTGCTTAGTATGGGCCAACAGGCCTGCTGCAGTGTTCCTCCTTTCTTATGTGAGGGGTAAAACTCCAGACCAGTGCGTAAGCCACTGGACCAGCTGACTACAATAAGATTCATCCAATTTGGTGTATTTATACACTACTGTGGCCACAAATGCAAATTTTTACTGGTGAATCTCCCGCCGGTGTGGCCGTGACGAACTCACCTGGCCCAGTGGTTAACGCACTGGCCTGGAATTTTACGACTTACCCACCACGAGTTCGATCTCCACCATTACGCTGGTTTATAACCATATTAAATATTATAGACTAAAACTGACTGAAACGAAGAAATATATAAACTCTACTCTTTGAAGGCCTTAAAACTAACATTTTAAGAAATTAAACACACTAAACATCGTTCGAAACGTCGTCAGACATATCTTACTTGTAGCCATACTCGACATTTCCCCCTGAACATTGGCTAAAACGAAGAAATACGAAAAATGAGTGTTTTAAATGACTTAAAAAGGAAATTTTAGGCAAAAGTGATGACTTCAGACATTTAAACACACTAAACATTGTGCAAAACGTCGCCAGAGATGTGTTACTTATAGCCATACTCAACATTATCCCCTTGAACACAGGGTAAAACGAAGAAACGTGTATAAACTGAGCGTTTCGAAGGCCATAAAACTAACATTTCAACCATTCAAACCAAACATCGTTCGAAACGGTTTCGTTCCGTTCGAAACGTCGCCAGGGATGTCTTACTTGTAGCCATACTCCACATTGTCGCCACAGCCTCCCCAGATCCACTCCTTGTTCAGGTCCTTGGGTCTGGTGGCCGGGGAACAACCGCAGGTGGTCAGCTGACCATCTCTACACGACCTGGACACACTGTGGACCACTCCAGCTGACGCTATGGCGTGGGCGAAAGCTGCCTCCCTGCTGGCTGTGGGCGAAACAGTGGTGAGTACTGGTAGATGGTGGTTATTGATGGTGGTGGTAGAGGTGTTTATAGAGGGCTATACAGTGGGCGAAAGGTGCCTCCCTGCTGGCTGTGTGCGAAACAGTGGTGAGTACTGGTAGATGGTGGTGGTAGATGTGTTTATAGAGGGCTATAGTTGTTATACAGTGGGTGAAATATGCTTCCCTGCTGGCTGTGGGCGAAACATAGTGGTGAGTAGTGGTAGGTACTGGTAGATGGTGGTTATTGATGGTGGTTGTTGTAATAGTAGTACCAGTGTACACTGAGATGTATTACAAAACTCATAGAATATTAATTGTTATGGAAGAGGAATTGTTCCACTGTTAGTGGAACAATTCCACTGTTAGTGGAACAATTCCACTGTTAGTGGAACAATTCCACTGTTAATGGATCAATTCCATTGTTAATGGAACAATTCCATTGTTAAAAGAACAATTCCACTGTTAATGGAAAAATTCCATTGTTAAAAGAACAATTCCAATGTTAGTGGAACAATTCCAATAATTGCAACAGTTACACTGTGCAACAAATCCACTGTCAATGGAACAATTCCACCTACTGTGGAACAATTCAACTGTCAATGGAACAATTCGACCTACTGTGGAACAATTTCATTGTCAATGGAATAATTCCACCCACTGTGGAACAATTACATTGTCAATGGAACAATTCCACCCACAGTGGAACAGTTCCACTGTCAATGGAACAATTTCACCCATGTTGGAACAGTTCCACTGTCAATGGAACAATATCACCCACAGTGGAACAGTTCCACTGTCAATGGAACAATATCACCCACAGTGGAACAGTTCCACTTTCAATGGAACAATTCAACCCACGCTGGAACAGTTTCACTGTCAATGGAATAATATCACCCACAATGGAACAGTTCCACTGTCAGTGGAACAATTTCACCTACAGTGGAACAATTCCACTGCCAATGGAACAATTCTTCTGTCAATGGAACAATTGAACCCACAGTGGAACAATTCCACTGTCAATTGAACATTTTCACTGTCAATGGAGCAATTCCGCTGTCAGTGGAACAATTCCACTCTCAATGGAACAATTACACTGTCAATGGAACAATTCCACTGGCAATGGAACAGTTCCACTTCACATAATTAAGGATTATAGACAGGTACTAATTACCCCCATAAGCTAATTACTGCAGGTAGTTAAGGTAATTAGGTACTGGCGTATCTTGTGTACTTGATCAAATACAACTGAATCATCCACTGTGGAACAGTTCCACCTACTTACTACACCTACTTACAGCACTTTCATACTATAGGTAATTAATTTGGTTGTAAAATATAAAAAAAAAAATTGGGTAATTAGGTACTCACGTATCTGGAGTACTGGGCCAAATACAGTTGAGTCATCCACTGTGGAACAGTTCCACCTGCGGTGTCTAAACTGCCACTGGCACTCGTTAATGCCAGTCTTGGCACCCCTGCCCACACTGCCCATGTGGTCCTGGTACAACTGGCACAACTTGGTTTGTCCCAGGGACAACCCGGGGATCTGGGTACATAGTGGCTGGGCTCCTATTAGGTAGATCTGAGGGTTCCTCCACACCTCGTAGCCCTGGAGACCTAGGTTCCTGCGTAGGAGCGGTGAGAGGGCAGGTAATTAGGTACTTGTGACTAGTAGTAGTCATTAAAGTACTGGTTACTGGTAGTGGACATGATAGTACCTGAGGACATGATAGTACCTGAGTAATTAGGTACTGGTTACTGGTAGTGGACATGATAGTACCTGAGGAATGACAGTTATGAAATAATTAGGTACTGGTTACTAGTAGTGGGCATGACAGTACCTAAGGAATGGCAGTTATGAAGTAATTAGGTACTAATTACTAGTAGTGGACATGACTGTACCTAAGGAATGATAGTATGAAACAATTAGGTACTGGTTACTAGTAGTGGGCATGACAGTACCTAAGTAATGAATGACAGTTATGAAGTAATTAGGTACTAATTACTAGTAGTGGTCATGACTGTACCTAAGGAATGACAGTTATGAAGTAATTAGGTACTGGTTACTAGTAGTGGGCAAGGAACTACCTAAGGAATGGCAGTTATGAATTAATTAGGTACTGGTTACTAGTAGTGGGCATGACAGTACCCGAGGAGTGACAGGGACTGAGCAATTAGGTGCTGGTTACTAATAGTGAAAATGACAGTTCCTGGGGACTGGGTAATTAGGTACTGGTTACTAGCAGTGCATATGACAATACTTGAGGAATACACAGTGAATACCGGATTAGAATACTAGGGAGCAGGTGCAAGGTCTATAATAATTAGGTATCTCTGCAGGATAATTAGGTAGTATTAATTGGTATATATATACATGAGTATGCATATATGTATACACACAGTGGATAATTTTAAGAAAGTGGTGCCAGGTGTCGAACCTAGTACGTGGTATGTTGTGTATTGTGTATTTCTCAGCGGTTGTACACAAGTACACACGTTCTCATGTAATGGGCTGGGTGGGTCGGTATAGGGTGGGCAGGAATCGACCCACCCCTCTGAGGTAATTGCCCACTCTTTGTGTAGATGAGAGGCCTGGGGATATCCCTCAGGGGTATCCCTAATCCAGTATCCCACCCCCCACTCCTATACCCCTAGACACTAGGTCTATTGTGAGAGGAACTGTAGCAGCAGCAGTACTGCTGGAAGGTTGTAGCAGTGGTAGTTACTGTACCATAGTAACTGTAGCAGCAGTACTGCTGGAAGGTTGTAGCAGTGGTAGTTACTGTACCATAGTAACTGTAGCAGCAGTAGTACTGCTGGAAGGTTGTAGCAGTGGTAGTTACTGTACCATAGTAACTGTAGCAGCAGTACTGCTGGAAGGTTGTAGCAGTGGTAGTTACTGTACCATAGTAACTGTAGCAGCAGTACTGCTGGAAGGTTGTAGCAGTGGTAGTTACTGTACCATAGTAACTGTAGCAGCAGTACTGCTGGAAGGTTGTAGCAGCAGTACTGCTGGAAGGTTGTAGCAGTGGTAGTTACTGTACCATAGTAACTGTAGCAGCAGTACTGCTGGAAGGTTGTAACAGTGGTAGTTACTGCGTACCATAGTAACTGTAGACAGTAGTACTGCTGGAAGGTTGTAGCAGTGGTAGTTACTGTACCATAGTAACTGTAGCAGCAGTACTGCTGGAAGGTTGTAGCAGTGGTAGTACTGTACCATAGTAACTGTAGCAGAGTACTGCTGGAAGGTTGTAGCAGTGGTAGTTACTGTACCATAGTAACTGTGCAGCAGAGTACTGCTGGAAGGTTGTAGCAGTGGTAGTTACTGTACCATAGTAACTGTAGCAGCAGTACTGCTGGAAGGTTGTAGCAGTGGTAGTTACTGTACCATAGTAACTGTAGCAGTAGTACTGCTGGAAGGTTGTAGCAGTGGTAGTTACTGTACCATAGTAACTGTAGCAGTAGTACTGCTGGAAGGTTGTAGCAGTGGTAGTTACTGTACCATAGTAACTGTAGCAGCATACTGCTGGAAGGTTGTAGCAGTGGTAGTTACTGTACCATAGTAACTGTAGCAGAGTACTGCTGGAAGGTTGTAGCAGTGGTAGTTACTGTACCATAGTAACTGTAGCAGCAGCAGTACTGCTGGAAGGTTGTAGCAGTGGTAGTTACTGTACCATAGTAACTGTAGCAGTAGTACTGCTGGAAGGTTGTAACAGTGGTAGTTACTGTACCATAGTAACTGTAGCAGTAGTACTGCTGGAAGGTTGTAACAGTGGTAGTTACTGTACCATAGTAACTGTAGCAGTAGTACTGCTGGAAGGTTGTAGCAGTGGTAGTTACTGTACCATAGTAACTGTAGCAGTAGTACTGCTGGAAGGTTGTAGCAGTGGTAGTTACTGTACCATAGTAACTGTAGCAGAGTACTGCTGGAAGGTTGTAGCAGTGGTAGTTACTTACCATAGTAACTGTAGCAGTAGTACGCTGGAAGGTTGTAGCAGTGGTAGTTACTGTACCATAGTAACTGTAGCAGCAGTACTGCTGGAAGGTTGTAGCAGTGGTAGTTACTGTACCATAGTAACTGTAGCAGCAGTACTGCTGGAAGGTTGTAGCAGTGGTAGTTACTGTACCATAGTAACTGTAGCAGCAGTACTGCTGGAAGGTTGTAGCAGTGGTAGTTACTGTACCATAGTAACTGTAGCAGCAGTACTGCTGGAAGGTTGTAGCAGTGGTAGTTACTGTACCATAGTAACTGTAGCAGCAGTACTGCTGGAAGGTTGTAGCAGTGGTAGTTACTGTACCATAGTAACTGTAGCAGCAGTACTGCTGGAAGGTTGTAGCAGGGTAGTTACTGTACCATAGTAACTGTAGCAGCAGTACTGCTGGAAGGTTGTAGCAGTGGTAGTTACTGTACCATAGTAACTGTAGCAGCAGTACTGCTGGAAGGTTGTAGCAGTGGTAGTTACTGTACCATAGTAACTGTAGCAGCAGTACTGCTGGAAGGTTGTAGCAGTGGTAGTTACTGTACCATAGTAACTGTAGCAGCAGTACTGCTGGAAGGTTGTAGCAGTGGTAGTTACTGTACCATAGTAACTGTAGCAGAGTACTGCTGGAAGGTTGTAGCAGTGGTAGTTACTGTACCATAGTAACTGTAGCAGCAGTACTGCTGGAAGGTTGTAGCAGTGGTAGTTACTGTACCATAGTAACTGTAGCAGTAGTACTGCTGGAAGGTTGTAGCAGTGGTAGTTACTGTACCATAGTAACTGTAGCAGCAGTACTGCTGGAAGGTTGTAGCAGTGGTAGTTACTGTACCATAGTAACTGTAGCAGAGTACTGCTGGAAGGTTGTAGCAGTGGTAGTTACTGTACCATAGTAACTGTAGCAGCAGTACTGCTGGAAGGTTGTAGCAGTGGTAGTTACTGTACCATAGTAACTGTAGCAGTAGTACTGCTGGAAGGTTGTAGCAGTGGTAGTTACTGTACCATAGTAACTGTAGCAGCAGTAGTACTGCTGGAAGGTTGTAGCAGTGGTAGTTACTGTACCATAGTAACTGTAGCAGAGTACTGCTGGAAGGTTGTAGCAGTGGTAGTTACTGTACCATAGTAACTGTAGCAGAGTACTGCTGGAAGGTTGTAGCAGTGGTAGTTACTGTACCATAGTAACTGTAGCAGTAGTACTGCTGGAAGGTTGTAGCAGTGGTAGTTACTGTACCATAGTAACTGTAGCAGCAGTACTGCTGGAAGGTTGTAGCAGTGGTAGTTACTGTACCATAGTAACTGTAGCAGCAGCAGTACTGCTGGAAGGTTGTAGCAGTGGTAGTTACTGTACCATAGTAACTGTAGCAGCAGTACTGCTGGAAGGTTGTAGCAGTGGTAGTTACTGTACCATAGTAACTGTAGCAGTAGTACTGCTGGAAGGTTGTAGCAGTGGTAGTTACTGTACCATAGTAACTGTAGCAGTAGTACTGCTGGAAGGTTGTAGCAGTGGTAGTTACTGTACCATAGTAACTGTAGCAGTAGTACTGCTGGAAGGTTGTAGCAGTGGTAGTTACTGTCATTACGTCATAAAGTTCAACTGTCCATGTACTGTAGCAGTACTGCTGGAAGGTTGTAGCAGTGGTAGTTACTGTACCATAGTAACTGTAGCAGCAGCAGTACTGCTGGAAGGTTGTAGCAGTGGTAGTTACTGTACCATAGTAACTGTAGCAGAGTACTGCTGGAAGGTTGTAGCAGTGGTAGTTACTGTACCATAGTAACTGTAGCAGTAGTACTGCTGGAAGGTTGTAGCAGTGGTAGTTACTGTACCATAGTAACTGTAGCAGCAGTACTGCTGGAAGGTTGTAGCAGTGGTAGTTACTGTACCATAGTAACTGTAGCAGTAGTACTGCTGGAAGGTTGTAGCAGTGGTAGTTACTGTACCATAGTAACTGTAGCAGCAGCAGTACTGCTGGAAGGTTGTACAGTGGTAGTTACTGTACAATAGTAACTGTAGCAGAGTACTGCTGGAAGGTTGTAGCAGTGGTAGTTACTGTACCATAGTAACTGTAGCAGCAGTACTGCTGGAAGGTTGTAGCAGTGGTAGTTACTGTACCATAGTAACTGTAGCAGCAGTACTGCTGGAAGGTTGTAGCAGTGGTAGTTACTGTACCATAGTAACTGTAGCAGCAGTACTGCTGGAAGGTTGTAGCAGTGGTAGTTACTGTACCATAGTAACTGTAGCAGCAGTACTGCTGGAAGGTTGTAGCAGTGGAGTTACTGTACCATAGAACTGTAGCAGAGTACTGCTGGAAGGTTGTAGCAGTGGTAGTTACTGTAGCATAGTAACTGTAGCAGCAGTACTGCTGGAAGGTTGTAACAGTGGTAGTTACTGTACCATAGTAACTGTAGCAGTAGTACTGCTGGAAGGTTGTAGCAGTGGTAGTTACTGTACCATAGTAACTGTAGCAGTAGTACTGGTGGAAGGTTGTAGCAGTGGTAGTTACTGTACCATAGTAACTGTAGCAGCAGTACTGCTTGAAGGTTGTAACAGTGGTAGTTACTGTACCATAGTAACTGTAGCAGCAGTACTGCTGGAAGGTTGTAGCAGTGGTAGTTACTGTACCACAGTGGGATGTTGGGTGATATACAAATAACCCCACGTAGAAAAGAGGAACTTATGGCGACGTTTCGGTCCTACTTGGACGATTTGCAATATCACACTGACAGAAAAGAGTTAGGGAGCCAGTATATATATGCGAGGGGGACAGAGACGGGACCAAAAGAGGAAGACAAAGAGGTAGTGGTAGTGCTAGTAGTGGGAATAGTAGCAGAAAGTAGGGGCTTTAGGGGCACAAGAGATGGAAAGGGGAGTGAAGGGAGACAATAGTAATAGTAGTAGCAATAATAGTAGTAATGGAGTTGTAGTCGTAGTAGCGGTAGATGTGGGGTCAGTCTAAAGGACATGGAAAAGGAGGGCTGCTAGAGAGCCCAAACTAACACCCTTCACAGTAATCTAGTTGGTACTTCCCCTCCTGCTATAGATGTCTCTGGTGTCGACTCTATTTCCTGTTTCTCTTGTCCTCTTCAATAGTTTGGAGAAACTGGCAGCTCTCTTTCTGACAGACTTAAAGAACACACAAGTAGTGTTAGACTTGACGACACCAATAATGTTTTGTTATGCTAGAGGTCACAGTCATCCTGTTGACTGGTCCTAGGCTAAAACTGTCTAACCTACTGCTAGCCTTCACAGTCACTATCTACACTACTTCTAGCCTTCACAGTCACTATCTGCACTACTGCTAGCCTTCACAGTCACTATCTACACTTCTTCAAGCCTTCACAGTCACCATCTACACTTCTTCTAGCCTTCACAGTCAGCATCTACACTACTTCTAGCCTTCACAGTTACCATCTACACTACTTCTAGCCTTCACAGTCACCATCTACACTACTTCTAGCCTTCACAGTCACCATCTACACTCTTCTAGCCTTCAGTCACCATCAACACTACTTCTAGCCTTCACAGTCACCATCTACACTACTGCTAGCCTTCACAGTCACCATCTACACTTCTTCTAGCCTTCACAGTCAGCATCTACACTTCTTCTAGCCTTCACAGTTACCATCTACACTACTTCTAGCCTTCACAGTCACCATCTACACTACTTCTAGAATTCACAGTCACCATCTACACTCTTCTAGCCTTCAGTCACCATCAACACTACTTCTATCCTTCACAGTCACCATCTACACTACTGCTAGCCTTCATAGTCACCATCAACACTACTTCTAGCCTTTACAGTCACCATCTACACTACTGCTAGCCTTCACAGTCACCATCTACACTACTTCTAGCCTTCACAGTCACCATCTACACTGTGGAAATAAATGGTATAAAATACCGACACAATGGAAAAATAAACACATGAGCAGTATAATGTGATCCTTTATTGACAACGTTTCGCCCACGCAGTGGGCTTTATCGAGTCACAAACAGATCTACCTGGATACAAGATTCAAGAGTATTTATAGGATTTAGTCAGGTGGAGAATGCTGAGTCAGGTGGAGAATGCTGAGTCAGGTGGAGAATGCTGCATGTGACAATCTTCAGAGTAGTGTGATGGAGTCTTAAACCTTGGGAAGCTTTAAAAAGAGATTGAACAAGTATCTGTGTAAACTTTTTGCAGTGTTCCATTCTTAAGTTCTAGGTGGGATAGCGATTAAGAAGTTTCTTGGCAATAGGTTCAGCTATGATGTAGAAGCCGTTGTTCTGGTTGAAGTTGTTGGATATACAGATAAGTGATGATTTCAGGATTCTTCGGTATTGCGTGTTGTCTTCTCTGGCGATGAGTCTTGCGTTTCTGTAGTTGATTAAATGGTTGTGTGAATTTCGGTGTTGAACACTCATCTGGGTTGTCAACAGCATCGTCTTGTGTCACGATGTTCCGGAGACTCAGCCGAGGAATCAGATTTGGAAATGTGGGACGCAGTTCTGACGATGAAGCTGTGAGACCACTCACTGGACACCCTGGGCTCCTGGGATAGTAAATCAAGCGAAACCAGCAAGCGAAACACTCATCTCAATCACTGGGTGGAGAAGGTTGACAGGTAGCAGGAGTCCCGAAGTCCCAGAGGAGACAGAACGTTACCTTGCCTTAGATCGAGAAAGCACAGCCATCTGCAGGGAACAAATTTAGGTTGACAAGCAAAGGTCACCACGACACCCTTTATTCTGCTATAATCCACCTCGAGAAGAAATATGGCCTGAAGATATCAGTGTCCCCAAATTTGTAAAAGTTTATTCTCCCTCCCCGAAACAAGAGTCCTATGAAGTACTGCAGAAGGTGAACGACCTCGAATAGCCCCTTGTCGTAACAGAACTAAAATCCATAGAGCTGTTAACAAAAGGTGTACTAATGCGCTACCCACTAGACGTGCCTCTCGATGCAATACATAGTAACACAAACTTCCAGAAAGTTGAGCGGCTCCGAGCCAAGAAGGACGGCAACGTACCTAGGAGGCAGGTCTTGATCCAACATGGAGGACCCCTCCCTGCTCGGTTGGATCTCGGTTGCTGGGAACATACCAGGTTAGTATGTACCACCCAGAACCTTAGAGGCGCTTCAGGTGCCAGAGGTACAACCACTTCAGAGCCCCATGTCAATTTAAAGAAGTATGCGGCATCTGCAGCAGGTCTCACCCGACCATAGACTGCTTGGATAAACTAAAAAGAGAGGCTACAGAACGTCGGTGTCCAAACTGCGGCAAGAAGCATCATGCCTGGAACCTGCACTGCCTGGAGAGACTCCGCCGTGTCAGGGCAGCATGGAAAACCCCGGTTGTCCAGCCTCCAACATCAAGTACAGCCTTCACCACTGAGCAGCAACCTCGTCCGGAGGAGGTTACAGTATCACGGAACCCAGGGCCACTTTCCTGGCTACAGCCACGAAGGAAGCCCAGGAAACACCGACGGGGTGGCGTCCTTGCTCAGCCATCTTCCGATACTTCCACCCAGCAACAGCAGCCGATGGACCCAGTTCTGCAGGAAGAGACTACAGCCAACGGCCCCAGCACCACAACAGTCACCAATGAGGAGCACTGTAACCCAGAAGTCCTATATTACCCCTGAGCCAACACATGATATCGACTATCACGCTCTTCGCCGATATCACATGTGACCTGATAAACTCAAAATAAAACAGAGAGACATTGAGAACTATTGTGAATCTTCGTGATGGACAGAACAGAATTCATGTGTTTATTTGCAAATTCACCCGACCACCGAACACAGAGACCAGAGACAATGATGGGAGGCCAGATTGCCTCAGCCCACTGTTGTACATAAAATGTTTGTTGTGGAACTCACAGGGACTATAGCAACACCCTGATCGTGACCACAAAACACCTGAATTAGATCGACATCTCCTTAGTGATCCTCAGACGGGTCATTGTAGGATCAAGACCCGTGTCAGGGCGCTGTTCCTAAACAATCAAATAAACAATAAAACTCTCGTGTGTTTGTGTGACTTGTAAATGGTCCACGTAGGACCGAAACGTCGTCATAAGGTTCTTATTCCTATGTGAGGGTTATTAGTGTATTGTTTCAGTCACGGTATTGCGCTGTTTTGTTCTCTATGGATCCCGCAGGTAAGCGTCTTATTCTGTTAAACATTGTTATTGTTCTACCTTCTTTTAAATTCATCTTTCGTTGTTACGAGGCTGCTCTTATTGCTTCCAGGCGTCGTAAACATCACCTTCACTGTCTACGTTACTGTCTTAGTGGGCAAGTTTGTCACCTTCCTTCTCCCAGTTCCTCAAACCCGACACCTTGGGTACTCACTTTCCTGATCATGTCCGCCTCTTACTTCTACTGAGTCTCAAGTTGATGATGTCCTCTTTACTCTCCATCAACATCAACTTGCTCTCTTTTCTTCTCTACCTCAAGATCTTTGTAACCTTCTCACTGCCATTGTTTTAATTCGCAAAATTCGTTCTACTAAACTACAGAACAAACTTCAGCGTCTTGTCTCAGACAGCCATTGGTCAATATTCTCCCTTACTGACTGTCTTACTAATGTGTCTTGTGTCACACTGTCTTACTAATGTGTCTTGTGTCACACTGTCTTACTAATGTGTCTTGTGTCACACTGTCTTACTAATGTGTCTTGTGTCACACTGTCTTACTAGTGTCTTGTGTCACACTGTCTTACTAATGTGTCTTGTGTCACACTGTCTTACTAATGTGTCTTGTGTCACACTGTCTTACTAATGTGTCTTGTGTCACACTGTCTTACTAATGTGTCTTGTGTCACACTGTCTTACTAATGTGTCTTGTGTCACACTGTCTTACTAATGTGTCTTGTGTCACACTGTCTTACTAATGTGTCTTGTGTCACACTGTCTTACTAGTGTCTTGTGTCACACTGTCTTACTAATGTCTTGTGTCACACTGTCTTACTAGTGTCTTGTGTCACACTGTCTTACTAGTGTCTTGTGTCACACTCTCTCAACATCAACTTCAACTTCTTGGTTTTGGTGTTTCCTTTGCCACATCACCTGCCCTTCGTGCTGGCAGTGTACTGTTTACCTCTTTTGATTACTTCCGTCAGTCTCACTCTTGGAATCTTCCTGACCTGTCCACTTATCGTGGTGCTCTTCTTCCTGCTCTTGGTAGCCTCTTGTCTCAGAATTACCACCTTCCTGGGCGCTATCAACTTGCCTTTCTTCTTAAATCTAATACCAATATTGTCATCCTCTCTTCCGACCAAGACAATACGATGGTTGTCCTTGATCGCCAGGAATACTGATGTCTTACTCACTGACTCACTACATACACTCATCTAGTTTCCAACTCTCTTGATCGCTTTAAGAGAACTTTCAGTAATAAACTTCGGTCTTTGTCCTCCTGACTTTGACCTTATTCAACGTTTCCGTGTTATTTGTCCCTCGTTGCTTTATTTCCATGTTCTTCCTAAACTCATAAACCTGATATTCCTCCACGTCCCATCATATCCTCCAGAGGTTCTGTCTCTTATTCTCTTGCTTCTTGGCTGGACAAAACTCTCACTCTCTTTCTTGGTTCTTTTTCTGCTGCTCACCTCCGTCACTCTCAAGACTTCATGGAACGTGTTAGTCCTCTCCCGACCTGTAAGATGCTTAGTCTTGACGTTGAGTCCCTCTTCACTAATGTCCCTCTTAATGATCTTCTTAATTTTCTGAGAGTGAAGGTCAGTGAAGGGTTACTTCATCTCTCTATACCTTCTGATGTCTTGCTTGATCTTATTCGTCTTTGTGTGGACTCTTAACTCCTTTTCCTTTCAAGGTAAATTATATTCTCACACCTTCGGTGTTGCTATGGGTTCTCCTCTGTCCCCTGTTCTTGATAATCTTTATATGGAATACTTGGAGACTGTTCTTCCTACTATTGGTGTTGGACCTTCACTCTGGCTCCGCTATGTAGATGACATCTTTGTGGCCTCATGACTCTAGTCTCTTCCAACCATTTCTCGATGACCTTAACAATCTTGCTCCTGCCATCAAGTTTAAAACTGAATTACAATCTAAATCTTTGCTTCTGTTCCTTGATGTTCATGTCCACCGCTCTGCTACAAGTACGTTACATATTATTTGGTATATGTCACACTCCCATATATGCTGCCTTCCGACCACTGAACCAGGTGCTAAGGATTTAACGATTAATAGGGGCCCCATCATTATATCAGTACCAAGGATTTAACGATCAATAGGGGCCCCATCATTATATCAGTACCAAGGATTTAACGATCAATAGGGGCCCCATCATTATATCAGTACCAAGGATTTAACGATCAATAGGGGCCCCATCATTATATCAGTACCAAGGATTTAACGATCAATAGGGGCCCCATCATTATATCAGTACCAAGGATTTAACGATCAATAGGGGCCCCATCATTATATCAGTACCAAGGATTTAACGATCAATAGGGGCCCCATCATTATATCAGTACCTAGGATCATCGGCCAATCACAGACAAGCCTGCTAAAGCCGTGAAGCAATGTGGTTCACTTGTGACATGCAATCTGGCAGACTTGTCTGGGGCTGCTGGTCGTACACGGTGCATAATCTGACTCTTGTTTTGCTTCCTTTCTTCACCGTCTCGTACGTTACTGTACAGATTGTATACAGTGTACATATTGTAAATACCAACTTGTCTATTTGGTGAAGGAAATACAACTCATATATTGTTGTTGAGTTTTCACTGCTCCATATTGATCCCATTACGACCAGGTGCACAGGCCGTACACCTGTGTGACATGTACATTCACTACTGTTCTTACCATGTTCCCTCGGTCAAGAAAAGTGTTCTTATTTCTCTCTTTCTCTGTGTCCTCCACATTTGTGAGTCAGTTCCTTGACTCAGTAATTTCCAGTCTTCGTAATTGGTTCTCTCGTCTTGGCTACTCTTCCCATTACATAAACTCTGTCATCTCACCTGCTAAACGTACTTTCTTCTCTCCCAAACTCTCTACTCCTCTGAAATCTCCTGTTCTCTGTCTTCCCTGTGTTTTCAGATCACAGTCATTGACTGGTCCTCTGTTAAAACTGTCTACCCTACTTCTAGCAATCACAGTCACCATCTACACTACTTCTAGCAATCACAGTCACTATCTACACTACTTCTAGCAATCATAGTCACTATCTACACTACTTCTAGCAATCACAGTCACTATCTACACTACTTCTAGCAATCACAGTCACCATCTACACTACTTCTAGCAATCACAGTCACCATCTACACTACTTCTAGCCTTCACAGTCACCATCTACACTACGTCTAGCCTTCACAGTCACCATCTACACTACTTCTAGCCTTCACAGTCACTATCTACACTACTTCTAGCCTTCACAGTCACCATCTACACTACTTCTAGCCTTCATAGTCACCATCTACACTACTACTAGCCTTCACATTCACCATTTACACTACTTCTAGCCTTCACAGTCACCATCAACACTACTTCTAGCCTTCACAGTCACCATCAACACTACTTCTAGCCTTCACAGTCACTACATTACTTCTAGCCTTCACAGTTACCATCTACACTACTACTAGCCTTCACAGTCACCATCTACACTACTTCTAGCCTTCACAGTCACCATCTACACTACTTCTAGCCTTCACAGTCACCCCTCACCTATATACACTGTCCCCCTCATATACACTGTCCCACTCATATACACTGTCCCACTCATATACACTGTCCCACTCATATACACTGTTCCACTCATATACACTGTCCCACTCATATACACTGTCCCACTCATATACACTGTCCCCCTCATATACACTGTCCCCCTCATATACACTGTCCCACTCATATACACTGTCCCACTCATATACACTGTCCCACTCATATACACTGTTCCACTCATATACACTGTCCCACTCATATACACTGTCCCCTCATATACACTGTCCCCTCTATTTACACTGTCCCTCATATACACTGTCCCACTCATATACACTGTCCCACTCATATACACTGTCCCACTCATATACACTGTCCCACTCATATACACTGTCCCACTCATATACACTGTCCCACTCATATACACTGTCCCACTCATATACACTGTTCCACTCATATACACTGTCCCACTCATATACACTGTCCCCTCATATACACTGTCCCCTCATATACACTCCCTCGTCCCCTCATATACACTGTCCCCTCATATACACTGTCCCCTCATATACACTGTCCCCCTCATATACACTGTCCCCCTCATATACACTGTCCCCCTCATTTACACTGTCCCCCTCATATACACTGTCCCACTCATACACTGTCCCCTCATATACACTGTCCCCTCATATACACTGTCCCACTCATATACACTGTCCCACTCATATACACTGTCCCTCATTACACTGTCCCTCATATACACTGTCCCACTCATATACACTGTCCCCTCATATACACTGTCCCTCATATACACTGTCCCCTCATTACACTGTCCCCTCATATCACTGTCCCACTCAGTATGGAGGAAGTACAACAAGGCATTTACAGGTAAGTACATCTAGATAAGTACTAAATGGAGGTAAGTACAATATGAAGGCAATTACAGGTAAGTACATCAAGGTAAGTACTACATGAAGGTAAGTCTATGTAAGTAGAATATGAAGGTAAGTACAGGTACGTACATCAAGGTAAGTAGTAGATGGAGGTAAGTACACGAAAGTACATGTAGGTAAGTACTACACATAGGTACGTACATCAAGGTAAGTACATGAAAGTAAGTAGCAGAGGGAAGCACATGAAAGTAAGTACATGAAGGTAAGTACATAAAGGTAAGTAGCAGAGGGAAGTACATCAAGGTAAGTAGCAGAGGGAAGTACATGAAAGTAAGTAGCAGAGAGCAGTACATGAAGCTAAGTAGCAGAGGGCAGTACATGAAGCTAAGTAGCAGAGGGAAGTACATGAAGGTAAGTAGCAGAGGGCAGTACATGAAGCTAAGTAGCAGAGGGCAGTACATGAAGCTAAGTAGCAGAGGGCAGTACATGAAGCTAAGTAGCAGAGGGCAGTACATGAAGCTAAGTAGCAGAGGGCAGTACATGAAGGTAAGTAGCAGAGGGCAGTACATGAAGGTAAGTAGCAGAGGGAAGTACATGAAGCTAAGTAGCAGAGGGCAGTACATGAAGCTAAGTAGCAGAGGGCAGTACATGAAGCTAAGTAGCAGAGGGCAGTACATGAAGGTAAGTAGCAGAGGGCAGTACATGAAGCTAAGTAGCAGAGGGCAGTACATGAAGCTAAGTAGCAGAGGGCAGTACATGAAGTAGTGGAGCAGGAAAGTAGCAGAGGGCAGTACATGAAGGTAAGTAGCAGAGGGAAGTACATGAAGGTAAGTAGCAGAGGGCAGTACATGAAGCTAAGTAGCAGAGGGCAGTACATGAAGCTAAGTAGCAGAGGGCAGTACATGAAGGTAAGTAGCAGAGGGAAGTACATGAAGGTAAGTAGCAGAGGGCAGTACATGAAGGTAAGTAGCAGAGGGCAGTACATGAAAGTAAGTAGCAGAGGGCAGACATGAAGGTAAGTAGCAGAGGGCAGTACATGAAGGTAAGTAGCAGAGGGAGTACATGAAGGTAAGTAGCAGAGGGCAGTACATGAAGGTAAGTAGCAGAGGGCAGTACATGAAGGTAAGTAGCAGGGCAGCATAAGTGTAGCAGAGGGCAGTACATGAAGGTAAGTAGCAGAGGGCAGTACATGAAGGTAAGTAGCAGAGGGCAGTACATGAAGGTAAGTAGCAGAGGGCAGTACATGAAGGTAAGTAGCAGAGGGCAGTACATGAAGGTAAGTAGCAGAGGGCAGTACATGAAGGTAAGTAGCAGAGGGCAGTACATGAAGGTAAGTAGCAGAGGGCAGTACATGAAGGTAAGTAGCAGAGGGCAGTACATGAAGGTAAGTAGCAGAGGGCAGTACATGAAGGAAGTAGCAGAGGGCAGTACATGAAGGTAAGTAGCAGAGGGCAGTACATGAAGGTAAGTAGCAGAGGGCAGTACATGAAAGTAAGTAGCAGAGGGCAGTACATGAAGGTAAGTAGCAGAGGGCAGTACATGAAGGTAAGTAGCAGAGGGCAGTACATGAAGGTAAGTAGCAGAGGGCAGTACATGAAGGTAAGTAGCAGAGGGCAGCATGAAGGTAAGTAGCAGAGGCAGTACATGAAGGTAAGTAGCAGAGGGCAGTACATGAAGGTAAGTAGCAGAGGGCAGTACATGAAGGTAAGTAGCAGAGGGCAGTACATGAAGGTAAGTAGCAGAGGGCAGTACATGAAGGTAAGTAGCAGAGGGCAGTACATGAAGTAGTAGCAGAGGGCAGTACATGAGGTAAGTAGCAGAGGGCAGTACATGAAGGTAAGTAGCAGAGGGCAGTACATGAAGGTAAGTAGCAGAGGGCAGTACATGAAGGTAAGTAGCAGAGGGAAGTACATGAAGGTAAGTAGCAAAGGGAAGTACTTACATCCACGACCCTGCTAGCCTGGAGAGTGCCGGGGTACCCAGGAGGAGCAGTGCCAATACTGGCACTAGCGGCAGTACCACCCCTGCCATCCTGGGACAGTGCCGCCCACAGTGCCGCCCAGGGACAGTGCCGCCCACCTTCACCACCGCCCACGCCGCCGCCCACCGCCCACACTCATGCCTGTCAGAAATTATTATTATTATTATTATTATTATTATTATTATTATTATTATTATTATTATAAGAGATAAACCCGTAGGGGTCATACAGTTCCTGGGGAACTGCAGGTAATTAGGTTTCATCCGAGAAACAAGAGACTTTCTCCGATTTCTAGGATCAGGAGCATTTATTAATCAAGGCTAGTTTGAAGTCTATCTACTACATGTGTATACACACCTCTCAGTGTATATACACTGAGATATTCACCTCTCAGTGTATATATACTGAGATATACACCTCTCAGTGTATATACACTGAGATACACACCTCTCAGTGTATATACACTGAGATATACACCACTCAGTGTATATACACTGAGATATACACCTCTCAGTGTATATACACTGAGATACACACCTCTCAGTGTATATACACTGAGATATACACCTCTCAGTGTATATACACTGAGATATACACCACTCACTGTATATATACTGAGATATACACCTCTCAGTGTATATACACTGAGATATACACCTCTTAGTGTATATACACTGAGATATACACCACTCAGTGTATATATACTGAGATATATACCTCTCAGTGTATATACACTGAGATATACACCTCTTAGTGTATATACACTGAGATATACACCACTCAGTGTATATATACTGAGATATATACCTCTCAGTGTATATACACTGAGATATTCACCTCTCAGTGTATATACACTGAGATAAACGCCTCTCAGTGTATATACACTGAGATATACACCTCTTAGTGTATATACACTGAGATATACACCACTCAGTGTATATATACTGAGATATATACCTCACAGTGTATATACACTGAGATATTCACCTCTCAGTGTATATACACTGAGATATACACCTCTCAGTGTATATACACTTAGATATACACCTCTCAGTGTAAATACACTAATATTAACACCTCTCAGTGTATATACACTGAGATATACACCTCTCAGTGTATATATATTGAGATATACACCTCTCAGTGTATATACACTGAGATATACACCTCTGTGTATATACACTGAGATATATTCCTCTAAGTGTATATACACTGAGATATATTCCTCTCAGTGTATATACACTGAGATATGCACCTCTCAGTGAATATACACTGAGATATACACCTCTGTGTATATACACTGATATATACTCCTCTCAGTGTATATACACTGAGATATGCACCTCTCAGTGAATATACACTGAGATACACACACCTCTGTGTATATACTCTGAGATATACACCTCTCAGTGTATATACATTGAGATATACACCTCTCAGTGAATATACACTGAGATATACACCTCTCAGTGAATATACACTGAGATATACACCTCTCAGTGTATATACATTGAGATATACACTGAGATATACACCTCTCAGTGAATATACACTGAGATATACACCTCTCAGTGTATATTCACAGAGCAGAACGTGTTTCAGAATATCTAGCCAAGACAGGACTCCCAGCAATGGCTTCAGGTGATATAGGAAAGCACTGGTATGGTGATAGAGGTGTTGGTGAGTGTGTCAACCTCACGAACAGAGCCATCGAAGCTCAAACCTTGAGTGGGTGTGACTTGGTCCTGTCTAGCGTGGGCCAGTAGAAAACTTCAATTTTCCTAGCATGGGCTAGTGGGTGACTTGGACCTGCCTAGCATGGGCCAGTAGATGTCATGAACCTACCTAGTATGGACCATTAGGTGACTTGGACCTGAATAGCATGGGCTAGTAGGTGACTTGGACCTGCCTAGCATGGGCCAATAGGTGACTTGGACCTGCCTAGCGTGAGCCAGTAGGTGACTTGGACCTGCCTAGCATGGGCCAGTAGGTGACTTGGACCTGCCTAGCATGGGTCAGTAGGTGACTTGGACCTGTCTAGGATAGGCCATTATTTGACTTGGACCTGACTGGCATGGGCTAGTAGGTGAATTGGACCTGCCTAACATGGGCCAGAAGGTGAATTGGACCTGCCTAACATGGGCCAGAAGGTGACTTGGACCTGATTAGCTTGGGCCAGTAGGTGACTTGGACCTGCCTAGCATGGGCCAGTAGGTGACTTGGACCTGCCTAGCATGGGTCAGTAGGTGACTTGGACCTGTCTAGGATAGGCCATTATTTGACTTGGACCTGACTGGCATGGGCTAGTAGGTGAATTGGACCTGCCTAACATGGGCCAGAAGGTGAATTGGACCTGCCTAACATGGGCCAGAAGGTGACTTGGACCTGATTAGCTTGGGCCAGTAGGTGACTTGGACCTGCCTAGCATGGGGCAGTAGGTGACTTGGACGTGCCTAGCATGAGGTAGTAGGTGACTTGGACCTGTCTAGCATGGGCCAGTAGATGACTTGGACCTGATTAGCGTGGCCTAGAAGGTGACTTGGACCTGCCTAGCATGGGCCAGTAAGTGACTTGGACCTAAGTAGCATGGGTCAGTAGGTAACTTAGACATTCCTAGCATGGGCCTGTAGGTGACTTGGACCTACCTTGCCTGGGCCTGTAGGTGACTTGCACCAGACTAGCAAGGGCCAGTAGGTGACTTGGACCTGCCTAACATGGGCCTGTAGGTGACTTGGAGCTGCCTAGCATGGGCCAGTAGGTGACTTGGACCTGCCTAGCATGGGCCAGGAGGTGACTTGAACCTGCCTAGCACGGGCCAGTAGGTGACTTGGACCTGCCTAGCATGGGCCAGTAAGTGACTTGGACCTGCCTTACATGGGCCAGTAGGTGACTTGGAGCTGCCTTGCCTGGGCCAGTAGGTGACTTGCACCAGCCTAGCAAGGGCAAGTAGGTGACTTGAACCTGCCTTGCCTTGGCCAGTAGGTGATTTGCACCAGCCTAGCAATTGCCAGCAGATGACTTTGACCTGCCTAGCATAGGCCAGTAGGTGACTTGGACCTGCCTAGCATGGGCCAGTAAGTGACTTGGACCTGCCTTACATGGGCCAGTAGGTGACTTGGAGCTGCCTTGCCTGGGCCAGTAGGTGACTTGCACCAGCCTAGCAAGGGCAAGTAGGTGACTTGAACCTGCCTTGCCTTGGCCAGTAGGTGATTTGCACCAGCCTAGCAATTGCCAGCAGATGACTTTGACCTGCCTAGCATGGGCCAGTAGGTGACTTGGACCTGCGTAACATGTTCCAGTAGGTGACTTGCACCAGCCTAGCACGGGCCAGTAGTTGACTTGGACCTGCCTAGCATGGGCCAGTAGATTATATGGACCTACCTAGTATGGACCAGTAAGTGAGTTGGACCTGCCTAGCATGGGCCAGTGACTCTGACCTGCCGAGAATGGGTCAGAAGGTGACTTGGACCTGCCTAGCTTGGGCTAGTAGGTGACGTGGACCTGCCTATTATGGGCCAGTAGGTGACTTGGACCATCCTTCATGGACCAGTAGGTGACTTGGACCTGCCTAGCATGGGCCAGTAGGTTACTTGGACCTGCCTAGCATGGGCCAGTAGGTGACTTGGACCTGCCTAGCATGGGCCAGTAGGTGACTTGGACCTGCTTAGCATGGACCAGTAGATGACTTGGACCTGCCTATCATGGACCAGTAGGTGACTTGGACCTGCCTACCATGGGTCAGTGACTTGGACCTGCCTAACATGGGTCAGTGACTTGGACCTGCCTAGAATGGGCCAGTAGGTGACTTGGACCTGAATAGCATGGGCCAGTAGGTGACTTGGACCTTCCTAACCAGGGCCAGTAGGTGACTTGGACCTGCCTAGCATGGGCCAGTAGGTGACTTGGACCTTCCTAACCAGGGCCAGTAGGTGACTTGGACCTGCCTAGCATGGGCCAGTAGGTGACTTGGACCTGCCTAGCATGGGCTTGTAGGTGACTTGGACCTGCCTAGCATGGGCCAGTAGGTGACTTGGACCTGCCTAGCATGGACCAGTAGGTGACTTGGACCTTCCTAACCAGGGCCAGTAGGTGACTTGGACCTTCCTAACCAGGGCCAGTAGGTGACTTGGACCTGCCTAGCATGGGCCAGTAGGTGACTTGGACCTGCCTAGCATGGACCAGTAGGTGACTTGGACCTTCCTAACCAGGGCCAGTAGGTGACTTGGACCTTCCTAACCAGGGCCAGTAGGTGACTTGGACCTTCCTAACCAGGGCCAGTAGGTGACTTGGACCTGCCTAGCATGGACCAGTAGGTGACTTGGACCTGCCTAGCATGGGCCAGTAGGTGACTTGGACCTGCCTAGCATGGGCCAGAAGGTGACTTGGACCTGCCTAGCATGGGCCAGTAGGTGACTTGGACCTTCTAGCATGGGCCAGTAGGTGAGTTGGACCTGCCTAGCATGGGCCAGTAGGTGACTTGAACCTGCCTAGCATGGGCCAGTAGGTGACTTGGACCTGCCTAGCATGGGCCAGTAGGTGACTTGGACCTGCCTAGCATGGGCCAGTAGGTGACTTGGACCTGCCTAGCATGGGCCAGTAGGTGACTTGGACCTGCCTAGAATGGGATAGTAGGTGACTTGAACCTGCCTAGCATGGGCCAGTAGGTGACTTGGACCTGCCTAGCATGGGCCAGTAGGTGACTTGGACCTACCTAGCATGGGCCAGTAGGTGACTTGTACCTGCCTTGCGTAGGCCAGTAGGTGACTTGGACCTGCCTAGCATGGGCCAGTAGGTGACTTGTACCTGCCTTGCGTAGGCCAGTAGGTGACTTGGACCTGCCTAGCATGGGCCAGTAGGTGACTTGGACCTGCCTAGCATGGGCCAGTAGGTGACTTGGACCTGCCTAGCATGGGCCAGTAGGTGACTTGGACCTGCCTAGCATGGGCCAGTAGGTGACTTGGACCTGCCTAGCATGGGCCAGTAGGTGACTTGGACCTGCCTAGCATGGGCCAGTAGGTGACTTGGACCTACCTAGCATGGGCCAGTAGGTGACTTGTACCTGCCTTGCGTAGGCCAGTAGGTGACTTGGACCTGCCTAGCATGGGCCAGTAGGTGACTTGTACCTGCCTTGCGTAGGCCAGTAGGTGACTTAGACGTGCCTAGCATGGGCCAGTAGGCCTGCTGCAGTGCTTCTTTCGTATATATTCACCTCTAAGTGTATATATGTGTATATATATATATATATAAACTTACCAAGTGTTGATGGACCGGGAGCTGGAGGCTGACACTCACTCATAAACATCGTGAATATCTACCACTCTATATACATCTCCTTTTAGTTATCCAAATTTCTATATAAACTAAAGACTTGTATCTGTTTTTGTGGTGTGCACTGCCGTTGTTTCACTGTCAGCACCGCTGCTGTCACTGTCAGCACTACTTCTGTCACTGTCAGCACCACTGCTGTCACTGTCAGCACCACTGCTGTCACTGTCAGCACCACTGCTTTCACTGTCAGCACCACTGCTGTTACTGTCAGTACTACTTCTGTCACTGTCAGCACCGCTGCTGTCACTGTCAGCACTGCTGCTGTCACTGCTGTCTAACACTGAGTTGTATTTCTCCTGTTTTTCTCTGCTGAGTTTGATGTGTATTAAGTGTTTATGTTTAGATTTATATTATAGTATAAATCTAAGGCTGTGTTTATTGTCGTCTTAAGGCCATTCTCTTTGGGCCACTTTTGGGGCCACTGAGCACTGTCTGAGCCCCTACAGGACCACTGAACTTGTGGATCACCATAGGGCCACTGAACGCTGTCTGGGCCACTTCCTGGCCAACAAACACTGCCAGGGCCACTGAACACTGTCTAGAGCACCACAGGGCCACTGAACACTGTCTGGAACACCACAGGGCCACTGAAGACTATCTAGAACACCTCAGGGCCACTGAACACTGTCTAGAGCACCACAGGGCCACTGAACACTGTCTAGAGCACCACAGGGCCACTGAACACTGTCTAGAACACCACAGGGCCACTGAACACTGTCTAGAACACCACAGGGCCACTGAACACTGCCTGAACCAGCTCCGTGGCACTGAACACACTCTGGACCACCCTGAGGCCACTGAACACTCTCTGGACCACCACAGGGCCAGTAAAAACACCATATGGATCTATTTGGTCCACTAAATACCACATGGACCTCTCCAGAATCACTGTTAAACACCGTGTTGACCGCTAAGCACAACGTGGCCATAGGTGGGCCATCAGACACAGTGTTGGTACCCACTGTTGCCTCTGTGGGCCACTGTCCCACCTCAGTAGTGATCCTCGCTTCCCCACTGCTAACCCAGCACTGTCCTCATGGTTAACGCTGGGACCCCAAACATGAACCTCAAGTCGCCTTGAACCCCTCTTAAAACCACTTATCCCTCCCTTAACCCCCCCTAAATCAACCCCTTCCTCACGTAACCATATAAACTATGCATATTTCTGTCCATTTAAGGGGTAAATAATGTATATAATGACGATATTTGGGGATTTTAATGGGTAACTAAAACAAATCTCGCGCGCGTGGCAATCTGTCGCATCCCCACTGTACACCCACTATTGGCCAGCTCACAGTGGGTGGAGCCAGTTCCTACCACTACCAGCAGTGGTGGCAGGCGATTGGCTGCCCTCCCTCCCCACCAGTACCCTCCAGCGCCCCTCCACCTCCCTCCAGTTCACTCCATTTCACTCCTTTTACAAATCATCTCAGAGGAAATATCTCTCCCAATGGTCTTGCTAACGTAAGAATAAGACCTCTTTTTTTCCAAGACTTATTCATGAGGGAAGGCTGAGGGGGGGGGGGGGTGTCACAAAGCCCCTGGGGGAATGGGATGGAACCCCTGGGTGGAAATCCTGGGGGAATGGGTGGATACCCTGGGGGATAATGCGGTGTAATGACGCTTGTTTCTGGGAATGGGTGTCGCAAAATACTTGCGTCAGGGGACGTTAGTAAACGTCAAGGAGGCCTCTTTGAGTAACCCAGGGGCTTAATAACCCAGGGGCTTAGTAACCCAGAAGCTTAGTTAAGCCTCCTGGTACCTGTTTACTGCTAGGTGAAAATTGACAGCAGCAGCAGCAGGTGTAAGGTGACTTGCCCATACGTCTCACCCTGCCCAGGATGCCACCCACAACAGACAGGTAACACCCAGGTACCTACTTACTGCCCAGGATGCCACCCACAACAGACAGGTAACATCCAGGTACTTACTTACTGCCCAAGATGCCACCCACAACAATCAACTATCATCCAGGTACCTACTTACTGCCTAGGATGCCACACACAACAGTCAGCTAACATCCTAGTACCTACTTATTGCACAGGATGCCACCCAAAACAGACAGCTAACATTCAAGTACCTACTTATTGCACAACATTCAACTAACAACCAGGTACCTACTTACTGCCTAGGATGCCACCCACAACAGTCAGCTAACATCCTAGTACCTACTTACTACCCATGATACCACAGACAACAGTTAACTAACACTCTGGTACCTACTTACTGCCCAAGATGCTACCAACAACAGACAGTTAAGAACCACGAACCTACTTGCTGATCAGGATACCACCTACAACAGTCAACAAACACCCAGATACCTACTTAGAGCCCAGGATGCCACCCACAACACTTAACTAACACCCTGGTACCTACATCCTACCCACAATGTCACCCACAACAGTCAATTAACAGCCAGGTACCTACTTACTGCCCAGGATGCTACCACAACACTCAACTAACACCCTGGTATCTACTTACTGCCCAGGATGCCACCACAACACTCAGCTAACACCCTGGAACCTATTTATTGGCGAGGATGCCACTCACAACAGTCAACTAACAACCAGGTACCTTTTTAATACCAAGGGAAAATCCGACAACAGTCAACTAACACCCAAGTACCTACTTACTGCCCAGGATGCCACCCACAACACTTAACTAACACCCTGGTACCTACATCCTGCCCACAATGTCACCCACAACAGTCAATTAACAGCCAGGTACCTACTTACTGCCCAGGATGCCACCACAACACTCAACTAACACCCTGGTATCTACTTACTGCCCAGGATGCCACCACAACACTCAGCTAACACCCTGGAACCTATTTATTGGCGAGGATGCCACTCACAACAGTCAACTAACAACCAGGTACCTACTTGCAGCCCAGGATACTACAAACTATAGTCAATTACCACTCAGGTACCTACTTACTGCACAGGATGCCACTCACAATAGTCAACTAACGCCCAGGTACCTACTTACTTTCCAGGATGCCACCTGAAACATTTAGCTAACAAGCTGGTACCTATTTACAGCCCAGGATGTCGCCCAAAAGAGACAACTAACAACCAGGCACCTACTTACTGTCCAAGATATCACCCACAACATTCAACTAACACGCTGGTACCTACTTACTGTCCAGGATGCCGCCGAAGCTGTCACCTAATACCCAGGTACCTACTTACTGTCCAGAATGCCACTCACAACAGTCAACTAACACCCAGGTACGTACTTACTACCCAGGATGCCTCCCACAACAGTCAACTGACACTCAGGTACCTACGTACTGCCCAGGATGGCACCCACAACAGTCAACTAACACCCAGGTACCTACTTACTGCCCAGGATGCCACCCACAACAATCAACTAACACCCAGGTACCTACTTACTAAACAGGATGCCTCCCACAACAGTCAACTGACACTCAGGTACCTACTTACTGCCCAGGATGCCACCCACAACAGTCAACTAACATCCTGGTACCTATTTATTGTCTAGGATGCCACCTAGAAAATTCAACTAACACCCAGGTACCTTTTTAATACCAAGGAAAAACCGACAACAGTCAACTAACACCCAGGTACCTACTTACTGCCCAGGATGCCACCCACAACACTTAACTAACACCATGGTACCTACATCCTGCCCACAATGTCACCCACAACAGTCAATTAACAGCCAGGTACCTACTTACTGCCCAGGATGCCACCACAACACTCAACTAACACCCTGGTATCTACTTACTGCCCAGGATGCCACCACAACACTCAGTTAACACCCTGGAACCTATTTATTGCCCAGGATGCCACTCACAACAGTCAACTAACAACTAGGTACCTACTTGCAGCCCAGGATACTACAAACTATATTCAATTACTACTCAGGTACCTACTTACTGCACAGGATGCCACTCACAATAGTCAACTAACGCCCAGGTACCTACTTACTTTCCAGGATGCCACCCGAAACATTTAACTAACAAGCTGGTACCTATTTACAGCCCAGGATGCCACATACTACAGTCACTTAACACTCTTGTATCTACTTACAGCCTAGGATGTCACCCAAAAGAGACAACTAACACCTAGGCACCTACTTACTGTCCAAGATATCACCCACAACACTCAACTAACACGCTGGTACCTACTTACTGTCCAGAATGCCATTCACAAAAGTCAACTAACACCCAGGTACCTCCTTACTACCCAGGATGCCTCTCACAACAGTCAACTGACACTCAGGTGCCTACGTACTGCGCAGGATGCCACCCACAACAGTCAACTCACACCCAGGTACCTACTTACTGCCCAGGATGCCACCTACAACAATCAAATAACACTCAGGTATCTTCTTACTGCCCAGGATGCCACCCACAACAGTCAACTAACATCCAGGTACCTATTTACTTCCCAGGCTGCCACCCACAACAGTCAACTAACACCCAGGTACCTACTTACTGCCCAGGATGCCACCCACAACAATCAACTAAGAACCAGATATTACTTACTGCCCAGGATGCCACCCACAACAGTCAACTAACACCAAGGTACCTATTTACTGCCCAGGATGCCACCCACAACAGTCAACTATCACCCAGGTACCTACTTACTGCCCAAAATGCCACCCACAACAGTCAACTAACACCCAGGTACCTACTTACTGCCCAGGATGGCACCCACTACAGTCAACTAACACCCAGGTACCTACTTACTGCCCAGGATGCCACCCACAACAGTCAACTAACACCCAGGTACCTACTTACTGCCCAGAAGGCCACCCACAACAGTCAACTGTCACCCAGGTACCTACTTACTGCCTAGGATGCCACCCACAACAGTCATCTAACACCCAGGTACCTACTTACTGCCCAGGATGCCACCCACTACAGTCAACTAACACCCATGTACCTACTTACTGCCCAGGATGCCACCCACTACAGTCAACTAACACCCAGGTACCTACTTACTGCCCAGGATGCCACCCACAACAGTCAACTAACACCCAGGTACCTACTTACTGCCCAGGATGCCACCCACAACAATCAACTAACACCCAGATACTACTTACTGCCCAGGATGCCACCCACAACAGTCAACTAACACCCAGGTACCTACTTACTGCCCAGGATGCCACCCACAACAGTCATCTAACACCCATTTACCTACTTACTGCCCAGGATGCCACCCACTACAGTCAACTAACACCCAGGTACCTACTTACTGCCCAGGATGCCACCAACAACAGTCAACTAACACCCAAGTACCTACTTACTGCCCAGGATGCCACCCACAACAGTCAACTATCACCCAGATACCTACTTACTGCCCAGGATGCCACCCACTACAGTCAACTGAAAGGTTGTTTGGTTAATGGGGTTTAAAGTCTATCTACTACAACAGAGTCAGTGTATACACTGAGATATACACCTCAGTGTATATATACTGACAAAAGAATTCTGAGTATTTACACGATATATATATATATATATATATATATATATATATATATATATATATATATATATATATATATATATATATATATATATATATATATCGACAACAGGGGTCGACATCCAAGGGTCTTAAAGACAACCAGGGGTCTTGAAAACAACAAGGGGTCTTGAAGAACCCCAGGGGTCTTGAAGACAACCAGAGGTCTTGAAGACAACCAGGGGTCTTGAAGACAACCAGGGGTCTTGAAGACAACCAGGAGTCTTGAAGACAACCAGGGGTCTTGAAGACAACCATGGGTCTTAAAGACAACCAGGGGTCTTGAAGACAACCAGGGGTCTTGAAGAAAACTATAAGTCTTGAAGACAACCAGGGGTCTTGAAGACAACCTTGGGTCTTGAAGACAACCAGGGGTCTTGAAGACAACCAGGGGTCTTAAAGACAACCATGGGTCTTGAAGACAACCATGGGTCTTGAAGACAACCATGGGTCTTGAAGACAACCATGGGTCTTGAAGACAACCATGGGTCTTGAAGACAACCAGGGGTCTTGAAGACAACCAGGGGTCTTGAAGACAACCAGGGGTCTTGAAGGCAACCATGGGTCTTGAAGGCAACTATGGGTCTTGAAGACAACCAGGGGTCTTGAAGACAACCATGGGTCTTGAAGACAACCAGGGGTCTTGAAGACAACCAGGGGTCTTGAAGACAACCATGGGTCTTGAAGACAACCAGGGGTCTTGAAGACAACCAGGGGTCTTAAAGACAACCATGGGTCCTGAAGACAACCATGGTCTTGAAAACAACCATGGGTCTTGAAGACAACCAGGGGTCTTGAAGACAACCCGGGGTCTTGAAGACAATCATGGGTCTTGAAGACAACCAGGGGTCTTGAAGATAACCAGGGGCCTTGAAGACAAACAGGGGTCTTGAAGACAACCAGGGGTCTTGAAGGCAACCATGGGTCTTGAAGGCAACCATGGGTCTTGAAGACAACCAGGGGTCTTGAAGACAACAATGGGTCTTGAAGACAACCAGGGGTCTTGAAGACTACCAGGGGTTTGAAGACAACCAGGGGTCTTGAAGGCAACCAGGGGTCTTGAAGACAGCCAGGGGTCTTGAAGACAACCATGGGTCTTGAAGACAACCAGGGGTCTTAAAGACAACCAGGGGTCTTGAAGACAACCATGGGTCTTGAAGACAACCATGGCTCTTGAAGACAACCATGGGTCTTGAAGACAACCAGGGGTCTTGAAGACAACCATGGGTCTTGAAGACAACCAGGGGTCTTGAAGACAACCATTGGTCTTGAAGACAACCAGGGGTCTTGAAGGCAACCATGGGTCTTGAAGGCAACCATTGGTCTTGAAGACAACCAGGGGTCTTAAAGACAACCAGGGGTCTTGAAGACAACCAGGGGTCTTGAAGGCAACCAGGGGTCTTGAAGACAACCAGGAGTCTTGAAGATAACAATAAGTCTTGAAGACAACCAGGGGTCTTAAAGACAACCAGGGGTCTTGAAGACAACCAGGGGTCTTGAAGACAACCATGGGTCTTGAAGACAACCAGGGATCTATTGGTAATTTCCCTTATGGCTGTTGGGAGGCTGTTGAACAGTCTTGGGCCCCAGACACTTATTGTGTTGTCTTTTAGTGTACCAGTGGCGCCCCTACTTTTCATTAGGGATATTTTGCATCACCTGCCAAGTCTTTTGCTTTCGTAGGGAGTGATTTCTGTGTGCAGATTAGGGATCAGTCCCTCCAGGATCTTCCAGGTGTATATTATGATGTATCTCTCTCGTTTGCGCTCCAGTGAGTACAAGTGAAGTGCTTCCAAGTGTTCCCAGTAGTTAAGGTGTTTGATGGAACTTATACGTGCAGTAAAGGTTCTCTGTACATTCTCTAGATCTGCAGTTTCACCTGCCTTGAATGTACCTGTTAGTGTACAACAGTACTCCAGCCTAGACACAACAAGTGATTTAAAAAGGATCATCATTGGCTTGGTATCTCTTGTTTTGAAGGTTCTCATTATCCATCCTATCAGTTTCCTCGCAGATGTGATAGTGACACTGTTGTGAGCCTTGAAGGTGAGATCCTCAGACATTACCACTCTTATGTCCTTCACATTACTTTTCCGCTCTATTGTGTGATCAGAGTTTGTAGTATACTCAGTCCTAGTTATTATTTCCTCCAGTTTTCCATAACGGAGTAGTTGGAATTTGTCTTCACTGAACATCATAATGTTCTCCGTTGCCCATTGGAAAACTTGGGTCTGATCCGTCCTCAATGGATGGCACTCTCATGCAGATCCTAGTATCGTCTGCAAAGGATGATACGGTGCTATGGTTTACATCTCTGTCTATGTCAGATATGAGGATGAGGAACAGGATGGGAGAGAGTACTGTGCCTTGTGGAACAGAGCTCTTCACTGCGGCAGCCTCTGATTTAACTCTGTTTACCACTACTCTTTTTGTTGGATTGGTTAGAACGTTGAAGATCCATCTGCCTACTTTGCCAGTTATCCCTCTAGCACGTATTTTGTGTGTTATTACACCATGATCGCACTTGTCAAAGGCTTTTGCAAAATCTGTGTATACTATATCTGCATTCTGTTTGTTACCCAGTGCATCCAAGACTATATCATAGGGGTCCAGTAGTTGTGAGAGGCAGGAGCGACCATCCAAGACCATATCATAGTGGTCCAGTAGTTGTGAGAGGCAGAAGTGACCATCCAAGACTATATCATAGTGGTCCAGTAGTTGTGAGAGGCAGGAGCGACCATCCAAGACTATATCATAGTGGTCCAGTAGTTGTGAGAGGCAGGAGCGACCATCCAAGATCATATCATAGTGGTCCAGTAGTTGCGAGAGGCAGGATCGACCTGCTCTAAACCCAAGCTGCCCAGGGTTGTGCAATTGTTGGGAGTCCAAGTGGTTTGCAGTCCTGCTTCTTGGAACTCTTTCAAAGATTTTTATGATGTGTGACGTTAAAGCTATTGGTCTATAGTTCTTAGCTATTGCTTTGCTGCCACCTCTATGGAGTGGGGCTATATCCGTTGTTTTTAGTGACTGTGGAATCTCATCTGTGTCTATGCTCCTCCATAGCATACTTAGGGCCCGTGAGAGGGGTTTCTTGCAGTTCTTAATGAACACAGAGTTCCACGAGTCTGGGCCTGGGGCTGAGTGCATGGCCATGTTGTCAATGGCTTTCTCAAAGTCTAGTGGTTATGTTAGAAATATGGCATACATTGACAAGATTTTGAGGCTGAGTCATGAAAAAATTGTTTGGATTGTCTATCTTTAGACTTATTAGTGGCTCACTGAACACAGAGTCATATTGAGATTTCAGTATCTCACTCATTCCTTTGTTGTCATCTGTGAAGGATCCGTTTTGTCTGAGCAGGGGCCCGATACTAGATGTGGTTTTTGCCTTGTTTTTGGCATATGAAAAGAAATATTTCTAATTTCTTTCAATTTCACTAATCGCTTTTAGCTCATCTCGTCTCTCCTGGGTCCTGTATGAGTCCTTTAACTTTAACTCAATATTTTCCACTTCCCTGGTTAGCGCTTCCTTCTGTGTATCAGATAATCTGGCATTCTTGAGGAGGTCAGTGATTCTTCACCTTCTCCTGTAGAGGGAGCATCTCTCTCTCTCCAGTTTACTTCTTCTCTTCTATTTTCTTAGGGGAATATGCCTTGAACATACTTTAGCTACCAGGAAGTAGATCTTTTCAAGGCACTAGTTAGGGACCATGTCATTTAAGATATCTTCCCAACATGTTTCATTTAGGACATAGTTTACCTGGTCCCAGTTGATGTTCTTGTTGATGAAATTGAATTTGGTGAAGGCACCCTCATAGCTGTATGTATTTTTGCTGATCAAGACCCCTGTGCATGTAACTCTGGACTTCGATTAGATTGTGATCAGAACTAGCTGTTTATTATTATTATTATTACAATTATTATTATTATTTTTATTATTATCATTATCATCATTATTACTGCTCCAGTGAATCCTTAATCTTCGTCTCCTGCAAAACTCACCCTAACGGCTCCACGGAATAAGGATGCGAATCTCCAAATAAGAGAGAGCTATAGACGGCGGTAGCGCTGGCTCCAGAATCATAGACGACTCAAAGGCTCCCCCCGGGTTCCCGATCCCCTTTTGTTCGGCGGAGCGTAGGATCAAAGGGCACCACCAGCCTTTAAAGGGGATTCGAACCCTTTGCCAGAGGATTCCAATCCTCTTCATCCCACAGCTGAACAGTCAGCTGTGATCTGATGACAGCTGAGCGATCAGCTGTCATTTGTAAACAACATATATATATATATATATATATATATATATATATATATATATATATATGTCGTGCCGATTAGGTAAAACTGGTCAATTAGCAAGAACTCATCTAAAATTAAGTCCTTTCTAAAATTTTCTCTTATACGTTTAAAGATATATTTTTTTCATTTATGTTAATGTAAGAATTTATAATTTTGTACCAAGAGAAACTTTGAAAACCTACCTAACCTTATTACAACAAGCGCAATTTAATTTAGCCTAACCCAACTAAATATATTTTAGATACGTTAACATTAATTTAATAATAAACAAACACAATGAAATATATTTTTTTCGTTATGTTCAGAATGATTTTGGCGAAATTATTGCATACACTAATTTTCACTTGTCTTATATGGCAAGGTGAGCGTTGCTATTTAAGCCAAAATCGCAAGTTTTACCTAATCGGCACGACATATATATATATATATATATATATATATATATGTCGTGCCGATTAGGTAAAACTTGCCATTTTGGCTTAAATAGCAACGCTCACCTTGCCATATAAGATATAAGACAAGAGAAAAATTTGTGTATGCAATAATTTCGCCAAAATCATTCTGAACCTAACGAAAAAAATATATTTCATTGTGTTTGTTTATTATTAAATTATTGTTAACGTATCTAAAATATATTTAGTTGGGTTAGGCTAAATTAAATTGCGCTTTTTGTAATAAGGTTAGGTAGGTTTTAAAAGTTTCTCTTGGTACAAAATTATAAATTTTTACATTAACATAAATGAAAAAAATATATCTTTAAACGTATAAGAGAAAATTTTAGAAAGGACTTAATTTTAGATGAGTTCTTGCTAATTGACCAGTTTTACCTAATCGGCACGACATATATATATATATATATATATATATATATATATATAATTTGTGAGGCCTCTAATGACCATCAGGTAATCTCTCTTATCTGATTGGCTGGTTGGGCCTTCTGCTTGTTAGCTAACTATCGTGATTGCCTGATTAACTATCGTGTCATTAGTGGGTCGACCAGTGATTTATCTGAGCTGGTAAGGTGAGGTTGAGGGTTATTAGTGGAGGATTTATCTCTAACAGCAATTATCTGTAACAGTATATATTAGTGTATATAACAGTGTCTATAACAGTATATATGACAGTGTCTATAACAGTGTATATAACAGTGTATATTAGTTTATATAACAGTATATTATTGTGTATAACAGTATATTAGTGTATATAACAGTATATTAGTGTATTTAACAGTGTATATTAGTGAGTATAGCAGTGTATATTAGTGTATATAACAGTGTATATTAGTGTATATAACAGTGTCTCTAACAGTGCATATAACAGTGTCTATAACAGTGTATATAACAGTGTCTATAACTGTGTATCAAACAGTGTATATAACAGTGTATATAACAGTATCAATAACAGTATCTATAAATGTATCTATAACAGTATTGTTTAGAGAAAAGCCTATCGGCCTATGAAAGGACAAAACTAGGCCTACTGAATTCTTTAGGCCTTCACCTTGAGGCAGTCACCTGTTGAGGTTACCCCACTCACCTAATTGTGGTTGCAGGGGTCGAGTCATAGCTCCCATCCCCGCCTCTTCAATGGCCGCTACTAGGTCACTCTCCCTGCTCCATGAGCTTTATCATACCTCTTCTTAAAGCTATGTATGGATCCTGCCTCCACTACATCACTTCCCAGACTATTCCACTTCCCGACCACTCTGTGACTGAAGAAATACTTCCTAACATCCCTGTGAGTCATCTGAGTCTTCAACTTCAAACTGTGTCCCCTTGTTGCTGTGTCCCATCTCTGGAACATCCTGTCTCTGTCCACCTTGTCGATTCCTCTCAGTATTTTATATGTCGTTATCACATCACCCCTGTCTCCCCTGTCTTCCAGTATCGTCATGTTGATTTCCCTTAACCTCTCCTCGTAGCTCCGGGACTAGTTTTGTTGCAAACCTTTGCACTTTCTCAAATTTCCTTTCGTGATTGACCAGGTGTGGGTTCCAAACTGGTGCTGCATACTCCATTATAGGCCTGACATACACAGTGCACAGTGTCCTGAATGATTCCTTAGGAAGATGTCGGAATGCTGTTCTTAGGTATGCTGCAGCAGTTATTTGGTTGATGTGCGCCTCAGGAGATGTGCTCGGTGTTATACTCACCCCAAGATCCTTTTCCTTGAGTGAGGTTTGTAGTCTTTTGCCCCCCTAGACTGTACTCCGTCTGCGGTCTTCTTTGCCTTTCCCCAATCTTCATGACTTTGCATTTGGTGGATTGAACTCCAGGAGCCTATTGCTGGACCAGGCTTGCAGACTGTCCAGATTCCTTTGTAGTTCTGCCTGGTCCTCGTCCGATTGAATTCTTCTCATCAACTTCACATCATCTGCAAACAGGGACACTTCTGAGTCTATTCCTTCCGTCATGTCATTCACAAATACCAGAAACAGCACTGGTCCCAGGACTGACCCCTGTGGAACCCCGCTCGTCACAGGCGCCCACTCTGACACCTCGCCACGTACCATGACTCGCTGCTGTCTTGCTGACAGGTATTCCCTGATTCATTGCAGTGCCTTCCCTGTTATCCCTGCCTGGTCCTCCAGCTTTTGCACTAATCTCTTGTGTGGAACTGTGTCAAACGCCTTCTTACAGTCCAATAAAATGCAGTCTACCCACCTCTCTCTCTCTCTCTCTCTCTCTCTCTCTCTCTCTCTCTCTTGTCTTACTGCTGTCACCCTGTCATAGAACTCCAGTAGGTTTGTAACGCAGGATTTCCCGTCCCTGGAACCGTGCTGGTTGTCGTTGATAAGCTCATTTCTTTCTAGGTGCTCCACCACTCTTCTCCTGATAATCTTCTCCATGACTTTGTATAATATACAATGTCAGTGACACTGGTCTGTAGTGTAATGCTTCGTGTCTGTCTCCTTTTTTAAAAAAATTGGAACTACATTTGCTGTCTTCCATACCTCAGGTAGTCGCTCTGTTTCGATAGATGTGTAGAGGATTGTTGTTAGGGGTACACATAGCTCCTCTGCTCCCTCTCTCAGGACCCATGGAGAGATGTTATCCAGCTCTATCGCCTTTGAGGTATCTAGCTCACTTAGCAGTCTCTTCACTTCTTCCTCGGTTGCGTGTTTTGTGTCCAACACCTGGTGGTGTTCCCCACCTCTCTGTCTTTCTGGAGTCCCTTCTGTCTCCTCTGTGAACACTTCTTTGAATCTCATGTTCCTCACATACTTCGCGGTCGTTTTCCTTCCTCAGCCTGATCACCTGGTCCTTGACTGTTGTTCTCCTCCTGATGTGACTGTACAACAACTTTGGGTCAGATTTGGCTTTCCCCGCTATATCTTTTTCATATTGCCTGTCGTTGGGCCTCCCTTTTCACCTGTGCATATTCATCACTGCCTGTACGACTGCTCTCCTTATTCTCTTATTCTCACTTTCAGTTACAATAGTATATATATATATATATATATATATATATATATATATATATATATATATATATATATATATATATATATATATATATATATATATATATATATACAAGTACTACCATTGTGGTACTTGTGACCACACGGAGGTCACCAGTACCACCAGGGAGGCAGGGTGGTCACCAGTACCACCAGAGTGGTCACCAGTAATGCAAGAGTGGTCACCAGTACCACAAAGAGGCAGGGTGGTCACAAGTATCACCAGGGTGGTCACCAGTACCACCAGGAAGGGTGGTCACCAGTATCACCAGGGTAGTCACCATTACCACCAGAGAGGAAGGGTGATCACCACTACCACAATTAAGGCAAGGTGGTCACCAGTACCACTGGGGTGGTAATCGGTACCACCAAGGTGGCCACAAGTACCACCAGGGTGGTCACAAGTACCACCAGGGTGGTCACAAGTACCACCAGGGTGGTCATCAGTACCACCAGGGTGGTCATCAGTACCACCAGGGAGGCAGGGTGGTCATCAGTACCACCAGGGTGGCAGGGTGGTCATAAGAACCACCAGGGAGGGAGGGTGGTCACCAGTACCACCAGGGAGGCAGGGTGGTCATAAGAACCACCAGGGAGTTAGGGTGGTCACCAGTACCACCAGTTTGGTCCCCAGTACCACCAAGGTGGTCACCAGTACCACAAGGGTGGGTACCAGTACCACCAGGGCGGACACAAGTACCACTAGGGTGGTCATAAGTACCACCAGGGTGGTCACCAGTACCACCAGGGTGGTAATCAGTACCACCAGAGTGGCATGGTGGTCACCAGTACCACAATTGACGCAGGGTGGTTACCAATACCAAGAGGGTGGTCAGCAGTACCATCAAGGTTGTCACCAGTACCACCAGGGTGGTAATCAGTACCACCAGAGTGGCATGGTGGTCACCAGAACAACCAGTGACGCAGGGTGGTTACCAATACCAAGAGGGTGGTCAGCAGTACCATCAGGGTGGTCACCAGTACCACCAGGATAGTCACCAGCACCATCAGGGTGGTCACCAGAACCACCAGGGAGGCAGGGTGGTCACCAGTACCACCAGGGAGGCAGGGTGGTCACCAGAACCACCAGGGAGGCAGGGTGGTCACCAGTACCACCAGGGAGGCAGGGTGGTCACCAGTACCACTAGGGAGGCAGGGTAGTCACCAGTACCACCAGGGACGAAGGGTGGTCACCAGTACCACCAGGGAGGCAGGGTGGTCACCAGTACCACCAGGGAGGCAGGGTGGTCACCAGTACCACCAGGGAGGCAGGGTGGTCTCCAGTACCACCAGGGAGGCAGGGTGGTCACCAGAACCACCAGGGAGGCAGGGTGGTCACCAGTACCACCAGGGAGGCAGGGTGGTCACCAGTACCACCAGGGAAGCAGGGTGGTCACCAGTACCACCAGGGAGGCAGGGTGGTTACCAATACCAAGAGGGTGGTCAGCAGTACCATCAGGGTGGTCACCAGTACCACCAGGATAGTCACCAGCACCATCAGGGTGGTCACCAGTACCACCAGGGAGGCAGGGTGGTCACCAGTACCACCAGGGAGGCAGGGTGGTCTCCAGTACCACCAGGGAGGCAGGGTGGTCACCAGTACCACCAGGGACGAAGGGTGGTCACCAGTACCACCAGGGAGGCAGGGTGGTCACCAGTACCACCAGGGAGGCAGGGTGGTCACCAGTACCACCAGGGAGGCAGGGCGGTCTCCAGTACCACCAGGAAGCAGGGTGGTCACCAGTACCACCAGGGAGGCAGGGTGGTCACCAGGGAGGCAGGGTGGTCACCAGGGAGGCAGGGTGGTCACCAGGGAGGCAGGGTGGTCACCAGGGAGGCAGGGTTGTCATCAGGGAGGCAGGGTGGTCACCAGGAGGCAGGGTGGTCACCAGGGAGGCAGGGTGGTCACCAGGGAGGCAGGGTGGTCACAAGAACCACAAGGGAGGCAGGGTGGTCACCAGTACCACCAGGGAGGCAGGGTGGTCACCAGTACCACCAGGGAGGCAGGGTGGTCACCAGACCCACCAGGGAGGCAGCGTAGTCACCAGTACCACCAGGGAGGCAGGGTGATCACCAGTAACACCATGAAGGCAGGGTGATCACCAGTACCACCAGGGAAGCAGGGTGGTCACCAGTACCACCAGGGAAGCAGAGTGGTCACCAGTACCACCAGGGAGGCAGGGTGATCACCAGTAACACCAGGAAGGCAGGGTGGTCACCAGTACCACCAAAGAGGGAGGTTGGTCACCAGTACCACCAGGGAGGGAGGTTGGTCACCAGTACCACCAGGGAGGCAGGGTGGTCACCAGAACCACCAGGGAGGCAGGGTGGTCACCAGAACCACCAGGGAGGCAGGGTGATCACCAGTACCTCCAGAAAGGCAGGGTGGTCCCCAGTACCACCAGTTTGGTCCCCAGTACCACCAATGTGGTCACCAGTACCACCTAGATGGTCACCAGTACCACCAGGGAGGCAAGGTGGTCACCAGTACCACCAGGGAGGGAGGGTGGTCACCAGTACCACCAGTTTGGTTCCCAGTACCACCAAGGTGGTCACCAGTGCCACTAGGGTAGTCACCAGTACCACCAGTTTGGTCCCCAGTACCATAAATGTGGTCACCAGTACCACCTAGATGGTCACCAGTACCACTAGGGAGGCAGGGTGGTCACCAGTACCACCAGGGAGGCAGGGTGGTCACCAGTACCACCAGGGAGGAAGGGTGGTCACCAGAACCACCAGGGAGGCAGGGTGGTCACCAGTACTACCAGGGAGGCATGGTGGTCACCAGTACCACCAGGGAGGCAGGGTGGTCACCAGTACCACGCGACAGGGAGGCAGGGGCGGTTCCCAGTACCACCAGGGAGGCAGGGTGGTCACCAGTACCACCAGGGAGGCAGGGTGGTCACCAGTACCACCAGGGAGGCAGGGTGGTCACCAGTACCACCAGGGTGGTAATCAGTACCACCAGAGTGGCATGGTGGTCACCAGTACCACCATTGACGCAGGGTGGTTACCAATACCAAGAGGGTGGTCAGCAGTACCATAAACGTGGTCACCAGTACCACCAGGGTGGGTACTAGTACCAGCAGGGCGGACACAAGTACCACTAGGGTGGTCATCAGTACCACCAGGGTGGTCACCAGTACCACCAGGGTGGTAATCAGTACCACCAGAGTGGCATGGTGGTCACCAGTACCACCATTGACGCAGGGTGGTTACCAATACCAAGAGGGTGGTCAGCAGTACCATCAAGGTGGTCACCAGTACCACCAGGGTGGTAATCAGTACCACCAGAGTGGAAAGGTGGTCACCAGAACAACCAGTGACGCAGGGTGGTTACCAATACCAAGAGAGTGGTCAGCAGTACCATCAAGGTGGTCACCAGTATCACCAGGGTGGTCCCCAGTACCACCAGAGTGGCATGGTGGTCACCAGAACAACCAGTGACGAAGGTTGGTTACCAATACCTAGAGGGTGGTCAGCAGTACCATCAGGGTGGTCACCAGTACCACCAGGATAGTCACCAGCACCATCAGGGTGGTCACCAGAACCACCAGGGAGGCAGGGTGGTCAACAGTACCACCAGGGAGGCAGGGTGGTCTCCAGTACCACCAGGAATGCAGGGTGGTCACCAGTACCATTAGGGAGGCAGGGTGGTCTCCAGTACCACCAGGGAGGGAGGGTGGTCACCAGTACCACCAGGGAGGCAGGGTGGTCACCAGTACCACCAGGGAGACAGGGTGGTCACCAGTACCACCAGGGAGGCAGGGTGGTCACCAGTACCACCAGGGAGGCAGGGTGGTCACCAGTACCACCAGGAAGGCATGGTGGTCTCCAGTACCACCAGGGAGGCAGGGTGGTCACCATTACCACCAGGAGGCAGGGTGGTCACCAGTACCACCAGGGAGGCAGGGTGGTCAGTACCACCAGGAGCCAGGGTGGTCACCAGTACCACCAGGGAGGCAGGGTGGTCACCAGTACCACCAGGGAGGCAGGGTGGTCCCAGTACCACCAGGAGGCAGGGTGGTCACCAGTACCACCAGGGAGGCAGGGTGGTCACCAGTACCACCAGGGAGGAGGGTGGTCCCAGTACCACCAGGGAGGCAGGGTGGTCACCAGTACCACCAGGGAGGCAGGGTGGTCACCAGTACCACCAGGAGGCAGGGTGGTCACCAGTACCACAGGAGGCAGGGTGGTCACCAGTACCACCAGAGAAGCAGGGTGGTCACCAGTACACCAGGGAGGCAGGGTGGTCACGAGTACCACCAGGGAGGTAGGGTGGTCACAGTACCACCAGGGAGCAGGGTGGTCACCAGTACCACTGGGAGGCAGGGTGGTCACCAGTACCACCAGGGAGGAAGGGTGGTCTCCAGTACCACCAGGAGGCAGGGTGGTCTCCAGTACCACCAGGGAGGCAGGGTGGTCACCAGAACCACAGGGAGGCAGGGTGGTCTCCAGTACCCCAGGAAGGCAGGGTGGTCACCAGTACCACCAGGGAGGCAGGGTGGTCACCAGTACACCAGGGAGGCAGGGTGGTCACCAGAACCACAGGGAGGCAGGGTGGTCACAGTACCACCAGGAGGCAGGGTGGTCACCAGTACCACCAGGGAGGCAGGGTGGTCTCCAGTAACACCAGGAAGGCAGGGTGGTCACCAGTACCACCAAGTGAGGTGGTCACCAGTACCACCAGGAGGAGGTTGTCACCAGTACCACCAGGGAGGCAGGGTGGTCACCAGACCACCAGGGAGGCAGGGTGGTCACCAGAACCACCAGGGAGGCAGGGTGATCACCAGTACCTCCAGAAAGGCAGGGTGGTCCCCAGTACCACCAGTTTGGTCCCAGTACCACCAAGTGGTCACCAGTACCACCAGCTGGTCACCAGTACCACCAGGAGGCAGGGTGGTCACCAGTACCACCAGGGAGCAGGGTGGTCACCAGTACCACCAGGAGGCAGGGTGGTTACCAATACCAAGAGGGTGGTCAGCAGTACCACAGGGGGTCACCAGTCCACCAGGATAGTCACCAGCACCATCAGGGTGGTCACCAGAACCACCAGGGAGGTAGGGTGGTCACCAGTACCACCAGGGAGGCAGGGTGGTCTCCAGTACCACCAAGGAGGCAGGGTGGTCACCAAAACCACCAGGGAGGCAGGGTGGTCACAAGTACTACCAGGGAGGCAGGGTGGTCACCAGTACCACCAGGGAGGCAGGGTGGTCACCAGTACCACCAGGGAGGCAGGGTGGTCACCAGTACCTCCAGGGAGACAGGGTGGTCACCAGTACCACCAGGGAGGCAGGGTGGTCACCAGTAACACCAGGGAGGCAGGGTGGTCACCAGTACCACCAGGGAGGCAGTGTGGTCTCCAGTACCACCAGGGAGTCAGGGTGGTCACCAGTACCACCAGGGAGGCAGGGTGGTCACCAGTACCACCAGGAGGCAGGGTGGTCACCAGTACCACCAGGGAGGCAGGGTGGTCACCAGTACCACCAGGGAGGCAGGGTGGTCACCAGTACCACCAGGGAGGCAGGGTGGTCACCAGTACCACCAGGGAGGCAGGGTGGTCACCAGTACCACCAGGGAGGCAGGGGGTCTCCAGTACCACCAGGGAAGCAGGGTGGTCACCAGTACCACCAGGGAGGCAGGGTGGTCACCAGTACCACCAGGGAGGCAGGGTGGTCACCAGTACCACCAGGGTGGTAATCAGTACCACCAGAGTGGCATGGTGGTCACCAGTACCACCATTGACGCAGGGTGGTTACCAATACCAAGAGGGTGGTCAGCAGTACCATAAACGTGGTCACCAGTACCACCAGGGTGGGTACTAGTACCAGCAGGGCGGACACAAGTACCACTAGGGTGGTCATCAGTACCACCAGGGTGGTCACCAGTACCACCAGGGTGGTAATCAGCCACCAGGTGGCATGGTGGTCACCAGTACCACCATTGACGCAGGGTGGTTACCAATACCAAGAGGGTGGTCAGTAGTACCATCAAGGTGGTCACCAGTACCACCGGGGGTGGTAATCAGTACCACCAGAGGGGAAGGTGGTCACCAGAACAACCAGTGACGCAGGGTGGTTACCAATACCAAGGAGTGGTCAGCAGTACCATCAAGGTGGTCACCAGAGCATGGTGGTCACCAGAACAACCAGTGACGCAGGGTGGTTACCAATACCAAGAGGGTGGTCACCAGTACCACCAGGATAGTCACCAGCACCATCAGGGTGGTCACCAGTACCTCCAGGGTAGTCATCAGTACCACCAGGATGGTCACCAGTACCATCAGGGTGGTCACCAGTACCACTAGGGTAGTCACCAGTACCACCAGGATGGTTACCAGTACCATCAGGGTGGTCACCAGTACCACCAGGGTGGCATGGTGGTCACCAGTACCACGATGGTGTTCACCAGTACCACCAGGGTGGTCACCAGTACCACCAGGGTTGTCACCAGTACCATCTGGGTGGTCACAAGTACCATCGAGGTGGTCACCAGTATCACCAGGGTGGTCACCAGTTCCACAAGGGAGACAGGGTGGTCACCAGTACCACCTGGGAGGCAGGGTGGCTTCCAGTACCACCAAGGTGGTCACCAGTACCACTAGGGTAGTCACCAGTACCACCAGGGCGGCAGGGTGGTCACCAGTACCACCAGGATTGTCACCAGTACCATCAGGATGGTCACCAGTACCACCAGGGTGGTCACCAGTACTACCAGGGTAGTCTTCAGTACCACCAGGGTGGTCACCAGTACCACCAGGGAGGCAGGGTGGTCACCAGTGCCTCCAAGGAGGCAGGGTGGTCACCAGTGCCACCAGGGAGGCAGGGTGGTCACCAGTACTACCCGGGAGGGAGGTTGGTCACCAGTACCACCAGCTTGGTCCCCAGTACCAACAACGTGGTCACCAATACCACCAGGGTTGTCACCAGTACTACCAGAATTGTCACCTGTACCACCATTGTTGTCACCAGTATCGACCGGATGGTCACCAGTACCACCAGGGATGCAGGAGTCTCCTGGACCCCCAGGGGTACAGGGAGGCGTCTCCAGAACCCCCGGGGAGTCGGGGGGGGGGGCGCCAGGAACTACAAGGAATCACGGGGGGGCGTCGCTGCAGGGAGGCAGGGGGGCGTCGCCCCCAGTTATTACATAATATAACGGAACATTAAACTCAGATGATGACTTAATGTGTATTCCAGGACATTGAATAATTCTAGAGGCAGTGAGAGGCAGTGAGAGGCAGTGAGAGGCAGTGAGAGATAATGAGAGGCAGTGAGAGGCAGTGAGAGGCAGTGAGAGGCAGTGAGAGATAATGAGAGGCAGTGAGAGGCAGTGAGAGGTAATGAGAGGCAGTGAGAGGCAGTGAGAGGCAGGGAGAGGCAGTGAGAGGCAGTGAGAAACAGTGAGAGGTAATGAGATGCAGAGAGACAGTGAGAGACAGTGAGAGGCAGTGAGAGGTAATGAGAGGCAGTGAGAGGCAGTGAGAAACATTGAGAGGCAGTGAGAGGCAGTGAGAGGCAGTGAGAGGTAATGATAGGCAGTGAGAGGCAGTGAGAGGCAGTGAGCGGTAATGAGAGGCAGTGAGAGGCAGTGAGAGGCAGTGAGAGGTAGTGAGAGGCAGTGAGAGGCAGTGAGATGCATTGAGAGGCAGTGAGAGGCAGTGAGAGACAGTGAGAGGCAGTAAGAGTCAGTGAAAGGCAGAGAGAGACAGTAAGAGGCAGTGAGAGGCAGTGAGAAACAGTGAGAGGCAGTGAGAGACAGTGAGAGGCAGTGAGAGACAGTGAGCGGGAATTGAGAGGCAGTGAGAGCAGTGAGGCAGTGAGAATACTACAAACACAGGTGTAGTCTTGTGGACTGTACACCTGGTTGTAGCATGATAATCAGTGTAGGACTGAGAAACAAGCAAAAGTCAGAAGCCAGAAAATACTTATATATATTTACCACAACAGCATGTAAGTACGTGTACAATGTATGTACAATACTATATACGAAATTTTACACGCAAGAAACACAGTGTGGAACTGTGAGTGACCAGACTTGAGGAAAGTCTGTCATTGTGGAACTGTGAGTGACCAGACTTGAGGTAAGTCTGTCAGTGTTGAACTGTGAGTGACCAGACTTGAGGAAAGTCTGTCCTTGTTGAACTGTGAGTGACCAGACTTGAGGTAAGTCTGTCAGTGTTGAACTGTGAGTGACCAGACTTGAGGAAAGTCTGTCCTTGTTGAACTGTGAGTGACCAGACTTGAGGTAAGTCTGTCAGTGTTGAACTGTGAGTGACCAGACTTGAGGTAAGTCTGTCAGTGTTGAACTGTGAGTGACCAGACTTGAGGTAAGTCTGTCAGTGTTGAACTGTGAGTGACCAGACTTGAGGTAAGTCTGTCAGAGTTGAACTGTGAGTGACCAGACTTGAGGTAAGTCTGTCAGTGTTGAACTGTGAGTGACCAGACTTAAGGTAAGTCTGTCAGTGTTGAACTGTGAGTGACCAGACTTGAGGTAAGTCTGTCAGTGTTGAACTGTGAGTGACCAGACTTAAGGTAAGTCTGTCAGTGTTGAACTGTGAGTGACCAGACTTGAGGTAAGTCTGTCAGTGTTGAACTGTGAGTGAGCAGACTTGAGGTAAGACTGTCAGTGTTGAACTGTGAGTGACCAGACTTGAGGTAAGACTGTCAGTGTTGAACTGTGAGTGACCAGACTTAAGGAAAGTCTGTCAGTGTTGAACTGTGAGTGACCAGACTTGAAGTAAGTCTGTCAGTGTTGAACTGTGAGTGAGCAGACCTGAGGTAAGTCTGTCAGTGTTGAACTGTGAGTGAGCAGACTTGAGGTAAGTCTGTCAGTGTTGAACTGTGAGTGAGCAGACTTGAGGTAAGACTGTCAGTGTTGAACTGTGAGTGACCAGACTTGAGGTAAGACTGTCAGTGTTGAACTGTGAGTGACCAGACTTAAGGAAAGTCTGTCAGTGTTGAACTGTGAGTGACCAGACTGGAGGTAAGTCTGTCAGTTAGTTAGTTAGTTACCATTTTGTCCTAGGCACATGTCGATTAGACACTAGGCCTGTTGTATGTATGTGTGTGTGTGTGTAACGAAACACTTCAAAATGTTTCGGCCCCACCGGGAATTGAAAATGGGCCCTCCGTTCGTGAAGCAATAGCGCTAGCCAATATGCCATCAGGGCGTGTGTTGAACTGTGAGTGACCAGACGAGGTAAGACTATCAGTGTTGAACTGTGAGTGACCAGGCGTAAGGTAACTCTGTCAGTGTTGAACTATGAGTGACCACCCTTGAGGAAAGTCTGTCAGTGTTGAACTGTGAGTGACCAGACTTAAGGTAACTCTGTCAGTGTTGAACTGTGAGTGACCAGACATAAGGTAAGTCTGTCAGTGTTGAACTGTGAGTGACCAGAATTGAGGTAAGTCTGTCAGTGTTGAACTGTGAGTGACCAGACTTGAGGTAAGACTGTCAGTGTTGAACTATGAGTGACCAGACTTAAGGAAAGTCTGTCAGTGTTGAACTGTGAGTGACCAGACTTGAGGTAAGTCTGTCAGTGTTGAACTGTGAGTGACCAGACTTGAGGTGAGCCTGTCAGTGTTGAACTGTGAGTGACCAGACTTAAGGTAAGTCTGTCAGTGTTGAACTGTGAGTGACCAGACTTGAGGAAAGTCTGTCAGTGTTGAACTGTGAGTGACCAGACTTGAGGAAAGTCTGTCAAGGTGCTAGCATAACAAGATGCTAACATAACAAGGTGCATCATGAAATGTCAGAAAAACGATAGCAAACAAGGTGTAGCATAACAAGTTGCTAACAACAAGAGATAACAAAGGCTAGCAAACAAGGCGCTCAGCCATGCAGATAACAATGTAGAAACAAGTCGGACAAGCACATAAAGGAGCAAAAAACATAGAACAATAGTGCAAGCAACAAGGTGCTAGATAACAGGGTAGCATAACAAGAGCTAGCTTAACAAGGTGCCAGAACAAGCAGACAACAGATAACACAACGGGCCAGACACAGGTGCCAGCAAACGCTGCCGGGCATAACAAGGTGCCAGCAACCCAAGTACCGTGCCAGCACCAAAACGTCAGCACAACAGCTTAGCACACAGAGCCAGCAAAAGAGTGACAGACAACAAGGCGCCAGCAAACGCTGCGCCAGCAACAAGGCGCTGGCATAACAAAGCTGCCAGCAAACCAGAAACGCCAGCATAACGCTGCGCCAGCATACAAGAGCCAACATAACGTGCCAATAGAGCCGAAACGGCAGACTAACGGTGCCCAGCATAACAAGGCTGCAAAGGAACAAAAGACGCGCAAAAAGCATACAAGTGGCCAGAACAAGGCGCAGCACAACGTGCCACATAAAAGATAAACCAACAAGTGCGCTAGCATAACAAGACTGCATAACAGTGGCTACCAAGCTGCTAGATAACGGTGCAGCATAACAAGGTGAGCATAACAAAGTGCAAACATAAAAGGCAAGAACACTACAAACAGGTGCTATCAAAAGGATGCCAGCTAACAAGATGCAGCAACGAGAGCCTGTCAAGCTAGCTTTAACAAAGTGCACATAAAAGGAGCCGCACTAGCACAATGCAGTCAAGGTGCTCAGCATAACAAGTGCAAGCATAACAAGATGCCATTACAGGTAGCATAACAATGTGCCAGAACCATCCAACAAAGGTGCTAGCACAACAAGGTGCCCAGCATAACAAGGTCTACAAACAAGTGCCAAGCATAACAAGAAGAGCCAGCATAACAAGAGCCAGCAAACAAGCGCAAGATAACAAGGCGCCAGCATAACAAGGCCAGCAAAGGCCAGCATAAAAAGCGCAGCCAGTAAACAAAGCAACGCTGCCAGCACAACAACAACAAGTGCCAAAACAAGGTGCTAGCAACGCGCCAGCACAATGCGCCAAGCAACAAGGCGCCAACATACAAGACGCCAGCAACAGGGCCAAACAAGAGCCAGCACAGCGGCCAGCAAACGCTGCGCAACATAAGGCACATAACAGTGCCCAATAACAAGTGCCATACAAAAAGGCTAGCATAACAAGGCCAGCACAACAAGGCGCTAGCATCAAGGACAGCAAACGCTGGCCAGCATAACAAAGGCAGAAACAAGGGCTAGCATAACAAGTGCAAACAACAAGGTGCACATAAAAGGTACCAGCATAACAAGGTGCTAGCATAACGAGGAGCTAAGATAACAAAGTGCGCAGCATAACAAATGCTAACATAACAAGGTGCTACATAGCAAGATTAGCATAACAAGTGCTAGCATAACAAGGGCTAGCATAACAAGGCCAGCATAACAAAGGCCAACATAACAAGGTGCTAGCATAACAAGATGCTAAAACAACAAGGTGCTATCATAGACAAGGGCAGCATAACAAGATGCCAGCATAACGATAGTGCCAGTATAACAAGTGCTAGCATAACAAGTGCCAGCATAACAAGGTGCTAGCATAAAAAGGTGCCAACATAACAAGTGCTAGCATAACAAGGTGCTAGCATAACCAAGAGCCAGCATAACAAGGAGCATAGCATAACAAGGTGCTAGCATAACAAAGTGGTAGCAAACAAGGCACTAGCACAAAAGGCAAGATAACAAGATTAAAGCATAAAAAGGTGTAGAAACAAAAATTTGGACTTAAGGTGCTAAGATAACAAGGGCCAGCATAAAAGATTAAATAACGGGCTGCGCCAGCAAACAAAGGCCAGGAAAAGGCGCGCCAGCCAAAAAAGGTGCCAGATAACAAGGGCCAGCACAACAAAAGAAGATAACGGGGCAAACAAGATGAAGGCAAACAACGCCTGGCAAACAAAAGGCCAGCATAAAAGAGATAACAAACCGGCGCCAAGATAACAAAGGCCAGCAACCGGGCCGCAAAGAAGGGTTAAATTAACAACGGCCAGAAACCGGGCTGCGCCAGCATAACAAGGCGCCAAGAAACGGGCGCCAGCACAACGGCGCCAACATGCGCCGCGCCAGCAAACCCCGACCAGCAAACAAGAAAGATAACAAGGGCCCAAGACACCGCTGCGCCAGTTAAACAAGGTTAAAAATAACAAGGGCCAGATAACAAAGCGCTAACAAACGCTGCGCCAGCAAACAAGACCCAACATAACGGGAATCAAGAGGGGCTAGCATAACAAGATGCTAGCATAACAAATTAAGAGAAAATGTCACAAACAAGACAAGAAAAAAGGGCAGCAAACAAGAGCCAACATAACAAGGCCAGCAAACGGGCCAGACACAACGCAGCAAACAAGGCGCCACCCACACCAAGGTGCCGGGAAAAAAGGGCCAAGAAACAAGAGCCAGCAAACAAAGATTTAGCATAACGGCCCAACTAGCAAAAATGGGCAAGATAACCGGTCCCCAGCAAACGTTAGCATAACAAGGTCCCAGCATAACAAGGGCAAGCACAACAAGGGCAGCAAAAAGGGCGGGATAACAAGATTCAGCATAACAAAGAAGAATTAACAAGGGAAAAGCAACAGGTTCAGCATTAACAAGGTGTTAAAACAAGACCCAAAAATCAAGGGCAAGAAAACAAGGGCCAGCTTTAACGCTGCCCCAAGGAAACAAGGCGCCAGCAAACGCTGCGCCAGCAAACAAGGCCTTAATAGAAGGCGCCAGCACAACAACGTGCCAGCAAACAAGGCCCCGCATAACCGGTTGGAGCAAACGGTGCCCAGCATAACAAAGGCCCGCATAACGCGCCCCAAAAAACGGCAGCACAAAGGTGCCAGCAAACAAGAGCTAAAATAAGGGCGCAAGATAACAAGGGCAGCATTAAGGGGTTAAGATAACCTGCGCCAGCACAACAAGACCCCAACAAAACAAGGTGCCATCATAACAAGGGCAACTTTAACCGGCCCCAGCATAACAAGGGCCACCATAACGGTTGTTAAAGAAAGGTGCCAGCATAAGAATGTTAACAAAAAGGGCCAGATAAAAGGTGAGCAAACAAGAGCCACCATGGACCAGTATAACAAAGGCCAAGCAAACAAGAGCCAAATAACGGCTAGAAACAAGGCGCCAGCATTAACGTTTTGCAAACAAAGACGCCAACATAACGGTGCGCCATTACAAGGCAGCATGGGAGCCAGCAAAAACGGGAGTTGGTATAACAGCGCTAGCATAACAAGATGCTAACATAACAAGGTGCAAAACCGGTGCCAAATAACAAGGTGCTAGCATAACAAGGTCCCAGCGCAAAAGGGCCAGCAAACAAGGCGCAAAAAACCAAGATGCCAGCATAACAAATTAGTAAAAAAAAGGCCACCATAACCAAGGGGGAAAAATTAACAAACCCAGCAAACGGTGCCAGCAAACAAGAGATAGCAACCAAGAGCCAGCAAAAAGCGCTACCATAAAGAGGGCTGGCAAACGGTCCAGCACAACAACAGCCAGAAACAAGGTTAGCAACCAAGATGCCATCATAACAAGGTTCCAGCAAACAAGGCCGGGCATAACAAGGTGCTAGATAAGAAAAAAGCAGCATAACGGTCCCCAGCAGGGCAACGGAGCACAACGGTGCCAGCAAACAAGGTTAATGATAAAAAAGAGCAAAGAACCGTTGCGCTAGGCATAAAAAAGAGCTAGCAAACAAGGTCCAGCAAACCAAGTCCGGGATAAAAAAGGTCCCAGCATAACAAGATGCCATCAAAACAAGGTCCCAGCAAAAAAAGCCAGCTTTAACAAAGGCAGCAAACAAGGGCCAGAATAACGGTCGCCAGCATAACAATGAAGCAAACGGTGGCCTAACAAGACGCCAACATAACAATGCCGCATTGAAGAAGCCAGGGAAAAACCCAAAGCAGCAAACCGCTTGCAAACAAGGTGCCAGCATAACAAGGGAGCAAACGACTAACATAAAAAATAGCACAACAGGGCCCCACAAACAGGTGTTTCCAAACAAGGGGCTGGGCAAAAAGCTGCCCAGCAAACAAGAGCCAACATAAAGTGCCCGGGAAACAGGGGCCAGCAAACAGGGCACCATAACAAGGGCAGCTTTGAACGGATTACTCGGCCCAACATGGCCCAAAACAACAAGGGCCAGCAAACGCCCTTAGCAAACGCTAAACTAGATAAAAAGCAGCAAAAAAGACCCCAAAAAACAACGTGCAAGATAACGGCGCCAGCAAAACCCGGGCCAGCATAACAAGATCCAACATAACCGGTGCCCAGCAAACGGGCCCAAAGATAACGGTGCCAGCAAACAAAACCCCAAGAAAAGGGCCCCAGCACGGTGCCCAGCAAACAAGGCAAAACAAAACAAGGGCCAACACAGCAAAGACGCCAGCAAACGGCGCCAGCGACAACGTTCCTAAGCCGCGGCCAAGTTTAACGGCCCAAAAATGAAACGAAGACGCCCAGGTGCGCCAGCAAAAAAACGGCCAGCACAACACGCCCCCAACAAAAAGGGGGAAAGAAACCGGGGGCGCCAGCAAACCGGCCCCGGGGAAACGGCCCCGGGGATGGGCGCCGCACTTTTGGCATGCCACCCTCCCCCCAAGACAACATCCAAAAGAAACCCCGGCGCCAGCAAAAGGGGCGGGGCCCCAAAGCACAACAAAGGCCCAAAAGACAACAAGGGCCAGCACGCGCCCCCCAAACCGTGCCCAAGAACAACCCCTCCCCCAAGAAAACCCCCGCGCCAGCACAACGACGCCAACACCCCCGGGCCCCAACATAAAAGACGCCGGAAACCCCTGCGCCAGAAAAACCAAGGGGGGCCGGGGAATAAAAAGGGCCCCCAAACACAAGAGCCAGAAAAACCAAGGGCCCCCTTTTAACAAGATTCCAGCATAAAAGGTGCCCAGAAAAACCGGTGCCCAACAAAAAAGGGGGCCAGCATAACGGTGCCCAGTTTTAAAAAAGGGCCCCCAGTTTTGGGACGTTAGCATAACAAGGCCCAAATAAAAAAGGCATAACAACCCCCGGGAAACAAGGCGCCAGCAAAAAAAGCCCCAACAAAAAAGGGGGCCAGCAAACAAGATAAAACAACAAGGTGCCATAAAAAGGCCCCCAAAACAATTTTAGCATAACGAGGAGTTGGATAACAAAGGCTTTTTTTTAAAACAGCAAAGATAACGGTCGCTAGCATAAAAAGATGCCAACATTAACAAGTCCAGCATAACAAGATGCAGCATAACCAAGAGCCAGAAACAAGGGCCAGCATACCGGTGCCGGGATGGGCAAAGATAACGGCACCAGCACAATAAGGGCAAGATAACAAGATCAGCATAAAAAGGGCTAAGATTAACGTTATTAGCCACCAAGGTTAGGATAAACAGGTCGCTAGCATAAGAAGATGAATATTAACAAGGTGCCATGTAACGCTGCGCCAGAAACCCAAAAGGCAAGACAAAAAAACGCCAGCATAACAAGGTAAGCATTAACAAGAGTAGATAACAACGGCTTGCATACCAAAAGAATACAAAAGAGATAACATAACAAGGGCCAGTTTAACAAGGGCTGAAGACCCGCTGCGCCAGCACAAGGGGGGCCAGCATAACGGTCGCCACAAAAAAGCCCCCACAGGAAGGCACCAACACAACCGGGCGCCAAACAGCAAGAGCCAGCACACCAAAGGGCCAAATGCGCTGCGATAGCATACGGACCAGCATAACAAGACGCCAAGATAACAACGTGCCAGCACACCCAAAAGGCCCACAACAAGGCCCCAGAAACAACGCGCCACAAACGGGAACAAAAAGGGCCAGCAAAATATTAAGGAGCCAGCATAACAAGATTAGAAACAAGTGTAGCATACCAAGGTCCCAGACACCGGCGCTAGCATAACAAGGTCCAGCATAACAAAGGCTAACATAACAAGGGTGCCAGCAAACAAGACGCCAACATAACAAGGTGCAATCATATAGGTGCCAGCAAACGAGCCAGCAAATTGGACCCAAAAATAAACAACAAAGCCAGCAAACAAGGCCAGCAAACGGTGCCCAAACAAACAAGTTAAAAAACTGGCCAGCATAACAAGGCCCAGGAAACGGGCCGCCCAGCAAACGCTGCCAGAATACAAGGAGAAAAAAGGTCGCCAGATAACAAAGCGCTAGCATAACGGCCCAGCACAACGGCGCCCACAACAAGGGGCCCAAAGACAACAATTTTGACATAAAAAGGGCCCCAAGAAACAGGCCCCAGAGAAAAGGAAAGAAAAAAGGGCAGCAAACGGTGTTTGAACGGCCAGCAAACAAAGGCTAGCAAACAAGGGCCAGCAACCGGTGCAGCAAACAAGGGTTACATAACAAGAGCTAAACATCAAAGGCAAGATTCCCCGGGAGCAAACGGGCGCTCAGCATAACAAACGCCAGCAACCGCGCCAGCATAACAAGGCGCCAGCACAACAAGACGCCAGCACAACAAAGCGCCAGAAAACCACCCCCACAACGGCCAAAAGAACAAGGTGCCTAAGAAACAAGGTTAGCATAACGCCTTGAAACCTAAAAACCAGCAAACGGGCGCGAAGCATGACAAGGGCTTTTAAACAAGCGGAGCAAACGGTGCCAGCATAAAAGGCGCCATTTAACAAGGCAGCATAACGGCGCTAGCACAACAAAGAAGAATTAACGGTGCCCAGCATAAAAACGTGCTAGCATAACTTGCGCCAGCATAACATGATTAAAACAAAAGGCGCAAGACAAACCCAAGGTGCCAGCAAACAAGCCGTTAGCAAACGGCGCCAGCAATCAAGACCAACAAAACAAGGCCCCCTTTCTAAAAAAGGGCCAACACAACGGTGCCCAACAAACGCTGCCCAAAGAACAAGGCGCCAGCAAACAAGGGCCACCATAACAAGGCCAGCAAAAGGTTACATAAGGGGCCCAACATGGGTCCCTTGCAAAAAAAAGGCCCCAGAAACCCCAAGGAAGAAAACGGCCAGCAAAAACCCCCCCAAAATAAACGTTCCGCCAGCACAACGCTCCCCCAGCAAACAACGTCCGCAAACAAGAGCCAAAACCCCAAGGCGCCAGCCTTACGCTGCGCCAGCATGGCCGACGCCAGCACAACGGGGGGCATAACACGCCAAAAGACGCCAACACAACGGCGCAGGCAAACAAGGCGCCAACAAAGGGGGCCAAAAGAAAACCGCTGCGCCAGAAACAAGGTGCTAGCACCAAGGTCGATATCAAGACCCCAATTTAACAAGGATTTGGGGAAAAAAAGGCCCCACCATAACAAGGTGATAGCATACCAAGATGCTAGAAAAAGGGGCACCATAAAGGGGGGGAAGTTTAACCCCCAGCATAACAACATTAAAATAAAAGGGGGCCCCAACACCAAGAGCCAGCAAACCCCGGCCAAAGATAACGGGCCCAAAAGAAAGGGGGCCCCAGCAAAAAGAAGACGCCAGCACAAGGGGCTGCCCAAAAAATGAACGGTGCCCAGCACAAAAGGGGCGCTGGCAAAAGGGGCTGCGCCAAGATAACAAGACGCCAGAAAAACCGGGGCTCCCCCAAGAAAAAAGATCCAAAAGCAAACGGTGCCCAGCAAAAAGGTTCCCCAAAGAAAAAAGGGGCCCTTTTTAAACAAGAGCCAACAAACGGCCCCCAAGAAACAAGCCCCCAGCATAACAAAGCGAAGAAAAACCTGGCCAGCAAAAAGGCCAAGATAACGAAAGCCCGGCACTTTTGCCCCCAAGAAAACAAACGGCCCCCAAGATGGGAAGAAAAGGGGAAAAAAAAAGGCCCCAGCAAACAACGTGCCACAAACGGGTGCCCAAAAAGGTCCCAGCATAACAAGACCCAACAAACGGTGCCCAGCAAACGGGGCCCCCAGAAAAACCGCTGCGCCAGTTTTAACAAAGGAAAGAAAAAAATTTGAAGCAACCGGGCTTGGCCACCAAGGGCCAGCACAGGGCTCCCCCAACATAAAAGGCCCCCAAAAAAAGGCCCCCGCACAAGGCATTAACAAACCCCGGAGCCAACAAAAAAAAAGCCCCCAAGAACCCCCGCTCCCAGCAAACAAACCCCCCCCCAAAAGGTGCCCAGCAAACAAGGGCCCAAAACCAACCCCCGCCCAAAAGAAACAAGGCGCCAGGCACACCAAGACGCCACCCCCCCGGGGCGCCAGCACAACGCTGCGCCAACAAACCCCGCTGCGCCATAAAAGCAAGACGCCAGAAAAACCAAGGCGCCACAAAAAAAAGGGCGCCAGTTTTCCAAAGGCGCCAGCATGTGCTGCGCAAAAAAAAGGCGTAGAAAAGGGAAAAGCATTAAAAGATTTTTAGTTTTAACAAGGCCCCAGTATAACAAAGAGCTAAAAATAACAAGAGCTAACATAAAAAGGGGTTAAAACATAACAAGGTCCAGAAAGAAGATGCCAAAAACAAGGTCCGGGAAGAAAGGACCCGGGGAAAAAAAAGACGTTAGCATAAGAAGGAGTTAGATAACAAAGTGGAGCAACAGAAGATGCCAAACAAGGTTTAAAAGGAAAACCGGCGCCAGCATTCCGGGCCGCAAACGGCCCGGGGCAACCGCGCCAGAAAAAGGTCCCCAAAAAGAAAAAAAAGACGCCAGCATAAAAAGCTAGCAAAAAAAAGCAAGCAAAAAAAGAGAAAACCAAAAAAAGGGTTTTAAGCATAACAAAAAGAAGAAAAAGGGCTAGCATAAAAGGGGTTTTTAGCAAAGGGGGCCCCAATTTTTAACCAAGTTCAGCAAAAAAGAGTTAGAAAAAAAGCGCTAGTTTTGGGGAAGGAAAGGGGGCTCCCCCAAAAACAAGGTGCCAGCAAACAAGGCGCTAAATAACAAGGTTCCAGCACAAAAGGGCCCCAGCAACCAACACCCCAAAAAACAATGGCTAGTTTTAACGGTCCCAGCAAAAAGGGTTTTAGCAAACGGTTAAAGCAAAAAAGGCCCAAATAACAAGGTCCCTAGCATAACAAAATGTTAAAAAAACTTTTCCCATCATAGCAAAGTGCTAAGCATAACAAAAACCCCGGGTTAAACCCCGGGCCCCAGTATAACAAAGAAGCATAACAAGATGCCAACAAAACAAGGTGCTAGAAACAAGACCCCAACATAACAAGGGGGGAAAGAAACAAGGCGCCAGCAAACCGGCGCCAAGATAACGGTGCCAGCAAACCAAGAAGAAAATAAGGGGTCCCGGGGAAACAAGATGCTAGCAAAAAAACCCCTAGCATAAAAGGGGCCCCCAAAAACAAGGTGAAAAAAAACCCCCAAAGCAAACCCCCGGGCCAGCACAACAAAACCAAAAGCAAACCCCGGGTGGAGAAAAACCGGGGCCAGCAAACAAGACCCAACAAAAAAAAGGGGCCCGGGGAAAAACGGGTGCCCAGCAAAGGGGGGAAGCATAAATCAACCCCGTTAAAAGGGGCCCCAGCAAACCCCAAGACGCCCATAAAGCTGCGCCAGCAAACGGTGCCCAGCACAAAAATTCCAGCACAACAACGTCCAGCACAAAAGGGTTTTCCCAGAAAAACCGGGTCCCAAACCCCAACCGCTGCGCCAGCAAACAAGCCCCCAGTAAAAAAAACGTGGCAGCACAACGTTCCCCCACCAAAAAGGGGCACCAAAACAAGGCGCCAGCATAACAAAGGCTAACATAACAAGGGCTAGTATAACAAGCCCCTTAAAAAAACAAGATGCCATCATAAAGGGGCCCCAGCATAACAAGACCCCAGTTTTAAAAGGGGAGGGGGTTAACAAAGTGCAAAGCATAACAAGATTAGTTTTAACCAAGGCCCCACCATAACAAGATGTTAAAAAAACCAATGTGCTAGCAAAAAAAAGGGGCCCCTAAAAAACCGGCGCTTAAAAAAGGGGCCCCAGCATAACAAGGTCAAAAAAACAAGGTGCTAGCATAACAAGATTAGCATAACAAAGGCTAGTTTTAACAACCTCACTAGCACAATAAGGTGCAAGAATAACAAGGTTTAGTTTAAAAGGGTTTTAAGCATAACAAAAACCCCAGCATAACAAGGTGGGGGAAACGGTTGCCCAGCAAACAAGGCCCCACAAAACCCCCTGAAGCAGACGCTGCGCCAGCACAACAAGGCGCCAAAAACCCCGGCCCCCTCACAGCAAGACGCCAGCAAACAAACTTCCCCAAAACCGGGCCAAAGCGGCCCCCAGCAAACAAGGCCCCAACAAAAAAGACGGGTTTAAAAGGGCCCCCAGCATGGCCCCCGGAACCCCGGGAGTATAACCGCCCCGGGGCAAAAAAAAGACGCCAACAACGGCGCCAGCAAACGCTCCCCCAGCAAACCGGGCCAGAAAGAACCCCCCCAAAAAAACCCCAAGGGCCCCCGAAATAGGGACCAGCAAACAAGAGCCAGCAAATCCCCGAGCCAAAAAAAAGGGCCCCCAAAAACCAAGAGCCCTCTTTGCAAACCCCGGGGCCAAGATAAGGGGCGCCAAAAACAAGGTGCCCAGCAAAGGGGCTGCGCCAGCAAACAGAACCCAAGAAACCCCCCGCCCCAGATAACAAAGCCCCGGAAAAAAGCCCCCAACACCCAAGAGAAGAAACGCGCCCTACAGCGTTTAGAAAAACCCGCCCAGCAAAACTTGGCCAACAAACCGCGTTGGGGCAAACAAGACCCAAGATAACAAAGGCGGGGCATAACAAGGTCAAGAAACAAGGTGCTAGACTAACAAGTTTAAGCAAAAAACAAGATGCTAGCAAAAAAGGCTAGCATAAAAGGGCCCCTAAAAAAAATAAGGGGGCGGGGAAAAACCAAGACCCCAGAAAAAAGGTAGCATAACAAGGGCTAGACAAAAGGCCCCCACAAAAATTCCAGCAAACAAGACAAAACCCCAACTTTTAAAAAGATAAAAAAGGGCTAGCAAACGCCGGGGGCTAAAAAAAAAAACAAAAAAGGCCTTTTAGTTTTAAAAAAAGCTAACATAGCAAGGGCATAAAACCCCAAAGGTCTCACCATAACAAGATAGCAAAAAAAGGGGAGAAAGATAAAAAAAGGGGACATCAAGATGTTAAAATAAAAGGGGGAAAAAAGAAACAAGATGATAACAAAAAAAAGGCTAGCATAACAAGGTAAAAGCATAAAAATGGCGCTAGCATGACTAGGTGCAAGATAAAATGCCCCAGAAAAAAGGTCGGGATAACAAAAGCCAGCATAAACAAGGCCCCGGGCAAATTTTAACCCCCGAATAACAAGGTGCTAGCATAACAATGTGAAAAGCATAACAAGGGGCTAGATAAAAAAGTGAAACAACAAGAAGTTATTTTAACAAGGTGCTTGTAAAAAGGGCACATAACAAGACCCCAACATAAAAGGGGCCCCGGGAAAAAGGGGCAGTTTAACAAGGTGCTAGCAAAAAAGGGGCCCGGGGAAAAAAGGACGAACACAACGGCCCCCAGAAACGGTGCCCAACATAACAAGACGCCAACAGGGGGCGTTTTTTAAACCCCCCGGGGTTTAACCCCGGGGGGGCCAAAAACCCCCAAGGAGCCAGAAAACCAGCGCCAGCAAACCCCGGACGCCAACCCAACCCCGCGCCAGCAAAAAAGGGGCGCCCCCCAAAAGGGTTGCGCCAAATAACGGGCCCAACAACAAGCCCCCACATAACCCCCTTTTGAAGCGGTTTTTAGCAAACCCAAAAGGAAAACCGGTCCCAAAAAAACCAAAAGGCCGGAAACCCCGGCCCCCGGCAAAAAAAAAGGAAGATAACAACCCAGCAAACAAGGTGCTAGTAAAAAACAAGTTTTTTTAGCAAAACAAGAGTTAGCAAACAAAGGAAGCAAACAAGGTGCCAGATAACGGGAAAAATTAACAAGAGCCAGAAAAACCATTTTTAAAAGAAAAAAAAAGGAGCATAAACAAGATTAAGAAAACGGGTTTTGGCCGGCAAACAAATTGGGCAAAAATGCCACAAACGTTGCGTGGGGTTTTAAAAGGGTTTTAAGCAAACCGGAGCAAAAAAGCGCCAAAAAAAAGGGGGAGAAAAAAAAACGCCAACAAAAAAGGCTTTTAACACAGGGGCCCCGCGAAGCATAAAAACGCCAGCACAAAAAAGGACCTTATATAACAAACCCCGGGGGCACAACAAGAGCCAAAAACAAGGGCCAGCATAACGATGAACATAACAATGCCCCAGCAAACGGGGGTTAAGATAAAAAGGGGCCCGGGGAGAAAAGAGCTAAGAATAAAAGGGGAACCGGGTAAAAAACCCCAAAACCCAATTTTAAACAAACGCTGCGCCAGAAAAAAAAAACCACAAAAAGGGGCCCCCAGCAAAAAAACCCAACAAACGGGGCTGCCCCGGAAAAGCCAAATTTTAAAAGGTGAAAAATAAGAAATTAATAACAAATTTTCCCAAGAAAAGGCCCCCAGCTTTAAAAGGGGCCCCAGCAAAAAGATGTTAAGGAAACAAAGGTTAAGCAAACAAGGGCTAGATAAACCGGTGCTAGTTTTAACAAGACCCCAGCATAAAAGGGGGTTTAGCATAAAAAGGGGTTTTTAGTATAAAAGGTTCCCCAGTTTTAACAAGGTGCTGCAAAAAATGCCATTATAACAAGGCCAGCAAACCGCGAAAGAAAAAGGTGCCAGAATAACAAGGCGCCAGCAAAAAAGGGCCCCAACATAACGGTTAGCATAACAAAACGCTAACAAAAAGGGCCCATCATAGCGCGTCCAGAAACGTGCAGCATAATAGGCCCCAGTATAACAAATTCCCATAACAAGATGCTAACATAACAATTAAAAAGAAAACAAGATTAACATAACAAGTAGCAGCAAAAAAAGGGCCCCCAAAAAAACCGTTGAAACCAGCAAACAAGGTGAAGTTTAACAACGTGCCAGCAAACCCCGGTGCCCTTTTGATAAAAGAGCCAGCAAACCGCTCCCCCAGAAACAACCCCCAAGCAAACAAGACCCAGCAAACGGCTGCATAACCCGGCCAGCACAAAAAGGGCCAGATCGCGCGAGCATCCCGCCCCCAAAAAAAAGGTTAAAAAGAAACGGTGCCCAGCCCGCAACATAACAGGGCCCAACAAAAGAAGAGCCCCAAAAAAAAACCCCCCCCTAAAAAAGGGTTAAAGAAGCGGGCCCGGGGAAAAACCAAGGTTTTAAAAAAAAAAGGTCCTTGTATTGGGGGGGCCCCCCAGCAAACAACCCCCCCAAAAGAAAAACCGGATTAGTATAACACCCCCAGCAAACCAAGAGCTAAAAAAAAAAAGGCGCTACAAAAAGGGGTGCCAGCATAACAAGATCCAAAAACCCAAGGCGCCAGAAAAAAGGGGGTGCCCAAGCATGGGCTGCCTTTTGCAAAAAGGGGCCCCAGCAAACAAGATGCCAGTAAAAAAAACGTGGACAAACAAGGCCCCAAGATAACGGTGCGGGCCAGAAACAAGGTGCCAGAAAAAAGGCCCAACAAACGGCCCCCAGTATAAAAGATTAACAAAAAAAAGATGATCAAGCAAGGTGCCACTTTAACAATTTTGAGCATAACGGATGAAACAAAATTTTAACAAGCCCCCAGCAAACCCCGGGGCCCCGCCAAACAAGAGCCAACACACAAGAAAAAGCAAACCCCAATCCAAAAGGGCAAACGGCGCCAGCATCCAAGGTTTTAGAAAACCGGTGCCAGCATAACAAGATTTAGCAAAAAACCCTAGCATAAAAGGGGCACCAGCACAAAAAAAAAACAAGGCCCCGGGCATAAAAGGCCCCAGCATAACAAGAATCCAGCAAACCAAGGGGAGAAAAACCGCTGCGCCAGCAAACAAGACGAAAAAAACCCCGCGCCAGCAAACCCCAAGGGCCCCCAGAACAAGGTGCCCAGCAAAAACCCCCTCCCCAAACAAGACGCCAGCACCCCCTGGCCGCATAACCGGCGCCAACAAACCCCTGGCCATCAAGCAAGATGCCCCCCAAACAAAGGGGCCACCAAACAAGGTCCAGAATTTTTTGGGGTGCCAGCATGCGGCGCTAAATGTTTCCCAAGCTTTAAGGTTGCGCTAGAAAAAAAAGACCCCAAATAACAAGGATTAGAAAACCAAAGAAGGGGCAAACCCCAAGAGCCAAAAAAAACGGGGTGCCCAGAAAAGGCTGGCCAGCACAACAAGGTCCAGCAAAGGACCCCAAAAAACCGGCCCCTAAGGGTTTGGGCCCCCCAAACAAGTTCCCCCAGCATGGGAAAGTTAGATAACAAAGGAGAAACCGGAGCCAACAAACAAGGTTTTCCCAAACCCCCCCAAAGATAACGCTGCGCCAGTTTTAAAAGGGGGCCCAAAACAAGGGTCCCCAAACAAGACCCCAGCATACCAAGGAGTTATAAACCCCAAAGGGGAAAACATAACAAGATTAACATAACAAGGGAAGTTTAACCAAGGTGCCAGACAACAAAGTGCTAACAAACAAGGTGCCAGCATAAAAAAAGCTAACATAACAAGGTGCCATCATAAAAGGGGGGCCCATTTTAACAAGACCCCAGTTTTAACTAGGAGCCATTTTTAACAAAGCCCCAGCATAACAAGATGCCAACATAACAAGGTTTTTGGGCATAAAAGGGGATCCCAAAAAAAATGTAGAGCAAAAGGGGTGCCAAATAACAAGGCGCTAGCATAAAAAAGGAAGAAACAAGTGCCAGCATAAAAGGGGGCCATAAACAAGAGCCAGCAAAAAACCCCCAAAGAAACGCTGCAACCCCCCAAAACCCCAGGCGCAAAACCGGCCCAAAAGATAACGGTTGCGGCAAACAAGAGCTAAGAAACCCCGGGCCAGTTTAACGGTGCCCAGCATAACGGTCCCGGGATCGGGCCCCGGCCCCAGACAAAGAAACAAAAAGGGGGCCCAGCAAACGGTGCGAAAACAAGGTGCCAACAAACACGGCGCTAACAAGCAAGACCCACCAAAAAAAGGCCCATCAAAAAGGGGGTTAAAAGAAGCGCTGCCCAAAAGCACACCGGTGCCCAACAGGGGGGGTTCCGGGATAACGGGTTCCAAAAACAAGCCCCCAGCAAACGGGCTGATTAGTTAAAAAGCGCCAGCATAACAAGAGCTAACAAAAAGGGCTAGCAAACCAAGGTGCCAGCACAACAAGATCCCAGCACAACAAGGCGCCAGTTTTAACCGGCGCCAGTCAAAAGGCCCCCCAGTTTTAACGGCGCCAGCACAACAAGACGCCAGCAAACCCCGTGGCAGCACAAAAGGGGGAAGAAACCCCGGCCCCCAGCAAACAAGGTGAAAGTTTTAACAAAGTGCTAACATAACAAGGTTTAGAAAAACCAAGACCCCAACCATAACAAGATGCCATCATAAAAGGTGAAAAAAAAACCCCAAGACCCCAGCAAACAAGGCCCCAGTGTAACGTTAGTTTTAACAAGATGCCAGAAAGGCTGCGCCAAAAACCAAGAGCCAACAACAACGAAAAAGAAACAAGGCCCCGGGGACAACGGCCCCGCCAGTTTTAACCGGCGCCAGCACAACGGCCCCCAGAACAAAACGCCAGCACAACAAGACGCCAGCAAAAAAGGCCAGACAACGGAAAACCAGCACAAAAGGGGAAAAAGGAAAAAAGGGGGCCGGGGAAACAAGGGCCAGTTTTAACAAGAATCCAGCATAACAAGGTGGCAGCAAACGGGGCCAGCAAACAAGACCCAACATAAAAAAACAAAAAAGGTTAGCATAACCGGGAGCAAAAAACCCCTAATAAAAGATTTTTAAGCAAACAATTTTAGCAAACAAAGCCCCAGTTTTAAAAGGGCCCCCAGCAAAACAAAAGAAAACAAGGCCCCAGCATAAAAGGCCCCAGATAACAAGAATCTAGCATAAAGGGGTAGAAAAACGGTCCCAGTTTTAACAAGACCCCAAATAACAAGGTGAAAGAAAAACCGGTCCCAGTTTTAACAAGGTGCTAGCATAAAAACGGAAGAAACCCCAAGCCCCCAGACGAAAGGGGTGCCAGCAAACGGGCCCAACATAAAAGGGCCAAAAATTAAAAGAAAAGCCCAAACCCACCAAAACAAGTGCCAGTGAAGTTAGGGCCAGCATAACAAGGGCCAAAGCGCCGCGCAAACCGGTGCCCAGTTTTGGGAGCTAACAAAAAAAGGACCAGCATAACGGCGCCAGCACAACAAGACGCCAAAAAACCCCGGGCCCCGGGGAAGGTGCCGCGCCAGCACAACCGCGCCAGCACAAGAAGACCAAAAAAAAAGGGCCCCCAAGTTTTGGGAAACCAGCAAACAAGACCGGGCATAAAAGGGTTAGTTTAACAGCCCAAAAGATAACAAGACCAAAAACAAGGCGTTAGCAAACCCCAAAGGCCCCAAGATAAAAGGGGCCCCATTTTCAAGGTCCGGGTTGCGCCGGTTAATAACGATTTTTACAACGGGGGTTAGCATAACGCTTTTGGAAACCCCGGACGCCAACTTTAAAAAAGGGTTTTAAGAAAAAACGGTGCGGAAAATAACAAAGGGCCCCAACATAAAAGGGGCCCCAGCATAACAAAAGCTAACAAAAAAAAAGGGCATCATAAAGGCCCCAGCATAACAAGACCCCAGCATAACTAGGAGCTGTATAACAAAGTGGGGGCAAACAAGATGCTAAAAAAAAAAGGTGCTAGCATAACAAGATGCTAACATAACAATGTGGGCAGCACAACGGGGCGCTAACAAAAAAAGGGGCCCCGAAATAAACCAGCATAACAAGTGCCAGCAAACGGTCCCAAGACAACAACCCCCCCAAAAGATAACAAAGCGCCCCAAAAACCCCGGGCCCGGGGCACAATTAGGCGCCAACAAAAGGGAGAACAAGGCGAAGCAAACCCCGGAGCCAGCAAAAAAAAGGCCCAGCAAACCTGCGCCAGCAAAAAAGGGGCCCCAGATCGGTGCCAGCATCCCCTTTTTAACACAAAAAAGGTGCTGAAGATAACAAGGTGCCAGCAAAAGGGGTTTGCCAATTTTAACACGGTGCTAATTTTAGCAAGACCCCCCAAAAAAAGGCCATCGATAACGGGTTTAAAAGATAGCGGTTCAGCAACCGGTCCCAACATGGGTTTCCCCTTGCACCCCGGTTCCCCAGAAACCCCGGACCCAGCAAACAAGGAGCTAGATAACGCCCCCAGCATAACAAGACCCAATTTTGGGGCCCAGCAAACGGTCGCAAAACAATTTTCCGACAACGGCCCCCACACAACGGCGCCAGCATAACGGTCCCAGCAAACGGCGCCAGCAAACAAGACCCAGTTTAACAACGTGGCAGCAAACCAAAAAAAAGGAAACCGGAGCAAACGGGCCAGTTTTAAAAAGCCTAACATAACAAGGGTTAGATAACAAGACCCCAACAAAAAAAAACCCATCATAGCAAGGCCCCTATTAACAATTTTCCAGCAAACGGGGCCCCTAGAAAAAGCCCCAGAAACAAGACCCAGCAAAAAAAGGGGTGCCAGCAAACCCCGGAAATTTTACAACGCCCCAGCATACCGGTGTTACATAACCGCTGCGCCAGCAAAAAGGGGCCCCAGCAAACAAGGGCCCAGAAAAAAGGGGCCCCAGAAAAAAGACCCCAGCAAACAAAGTGCTAGAAAAACCGGCCAAACGCACAAAAGGGCCCCAAAATTTTAAAAGGTGAGCAAAAAGGGGCCCCAGCAAACAAGAATCCAGAAAAACCAAGGTGGGGGAAAACGGTCCCAGCAAACAAGAGAAAACAAACGGTCCCAGTTTTAAAAAGGGGGCTAGCAAACGGTCCCAGCTGGCCCCAGCAAACAAGACCCCAGAGAAAGGGGCCCCAGTTTTAAACGGGCCAATTTTAACAAGGGCCATCAAAAAGACCCAGCAAACAAATTGCCCCCAAAAACCGGCCCCCAGCATAGTTAGGTGCCAGCAAACAAGGTCCCCCCGGGCGCATAAAAGGTCCCAGCATAAAAGAGCTAAAAAAACCGGATTAGTATAACAAAGCAAGAAGTTTAACAAGCCCCCAACAAACAAGGCGCTAGCATGCGCTCCCCCAGCTTAAAACCGCTGCGCCAGCAAAGAAGAAAATTAACGTTGCGCCAATTGGGAAGGAAGCAAACAAGACCCGCACAAGGGAGAGCATAAAAAGCGCAAGAAACCCCGGCCCCCAACAAACAAGGCGAGCAAACGGCGCCAGCAAAAGGGGCTGCGCCACATTAACAAGGCGCCAGCAAAAGGGGCTGCGCCAGCACAACGGAGCCAGAACCCCCCTTTTAAGCAAACCCCAAAGGCCAGCACACCAAGACGCCAACAAACAAGACGCCAGCAAACGGCGTTTGCAAGCAAGGGTTATTATAACAATGCCCCACAACAAGGTTTAACATAACAAGGCGCTTGAAACCCCGGACCCAATTTAACAAGGTACATCAAACTTTACTGAAGAAAACGACCCCAAAAACAAAGTGCTAGAAAAACCAAGGTGCAGTATAACAAGGTTCCGAAAGGTGCTACATAACAAGATTTTAGATAACAAAAGAAGAAAAGGTGCAAAGTATAAAAGGGGTCCTAGCATAACAAGGAATTAGAAAAAACAAAGTTTTTAAATAACAAGATGCTAGCAAAAAAAAATCAAATAACAAGGCAAAGCAAACAAAGCCCCACCCAGCTGGCCAGCAAACAAGACGCAAATTTAAAAGGGGGAAAAGCATAACAATTTTCAAGAAAAAAAATGTGGAAACAAGGCCAGCATAACAAGGTGCTAAAATAACAAGATAGCATAAAAAGGGGGTAGCATAACAAGGCAAAAAAATTAAAATGTGAAAAAACCCCAAGGGGCCCCAGCAAACCGCCAGCTTAAAACCTAACCCGGCCCAAAAGAACCCGCGCCCAGCAAAAAAAAGACGCCAACATTAACAAGGGCCAGCAAACGGCCCCAAAGAAACCCCTTTTTAACAAACCAACGCCAGCACCCCCCAATTAACAAGCCCAGCACCCCCGGGCCAGAAAAACCAAGGGCCAAAAAAAAGGGTTTGTATAACGGGGAGACAAACCAAGACCCCAGCAAACAAGGAGAAGTATAAAAAGGGGAAGCAAACAAGCCCCCAACAAACAAGGCGCAAAAACAAGGTCCCTAGCATAAAAGAGCAAAATAACGGATTAGATAACAAAGGCCAGCAAACCCCGGAGCCAACAAACGGTCCCAGCAGGGGAAGCAAACCCCGGGAAGCAGAGAAGACCCAAAAAACAAGGTCGAAATAGGAGCCAGACAACAAGACCCAGCAAAGAAGGATTAGAAAAGGGCCCAAGCACAACGCTGACGCCAATTTTAACAAGGCCCCCAAACAATGTCCCAGCAAACCGTTGCGAAATAAAAGGGGTTAAAGAAACAAGGCGCCCACAAACAAGAGCTAGCATAAACAAGGATTAGTAAAAAAAGGCTAAGAAACAAGAAACATAACAAGCCCCCAGCAAACGCTGCGCTCTAAAAGCGTGCGGCCAAAACAAGGGCCACCCCCAAGGGGGCGCCCAACAAACGGCGCTTAAACAACAAGACGCCAGCAAACCCCGGGCCATCAAACGCCCCAGCAAAACGACCCACAAACCCCGGCGCCAGCAAACGCTGCGCCAGATAACGGGCCGCACAAACCGACGCCAGCAAAAAAGGGGGTAGCATAACAAGGTGAAAAGTATAACAAGGTTCTCGAAACAAGGTTTTTAGCATAACAAGATGCTAGTATAACAATGTGCTAAGAAAAGGCCCCAGTTTAACAAGGTCCTAGCATAACAAGGTACTAGCATAACAAAGTGCTAATAAACAAGATGCCAGCATAACAAAATGCTAACATAACAAGGCAAAGCATAACAAACCCCCATCGCGGTCCCTAGCATAACAAGACCCCAACATAACAAGGTGCTAGCAAAAAAAAGATGCCAAGATAAAAAAGAAGATAACAATGTGCTGAATAAAATTTTGGGGGGATAACAAGACCAGCATAAAAAGGGGCCCCAGCATAACAAGGCCCCCCCCTCAAAATGTGCGATAACCCCGGGCCAGTTTTAAAAGGTGCCAGCAAAAAAAGAACCAAAATTAAAGCCCCAGAAAAACCGGTCCCAGCAAACAAGACCCAAACACAACGGCCCCCAGCATAAAAGGGGTGCCAAAACAAGACGTTAACATAAAAAAAACCAGAAAAAAAAAGCCCCAATAACAAAAGCTGGGAGCATAAAAAGGGGCCCCAAAAAGAAAAAAAGGCGTTTGTATAAAAGGGGTAGCAAACAAGAGCCAAAAACAAGGAATAAAAAAACCCCCAGCAAACAAGAGCCAACATCGCTGCGAAAGAAACAAGGGCCAGCAAACGGGGCCCCAATCAAACAAGGGTTTAAAACAAGAGCTAAGACAACAAGTGCCAGCAAAAAAATTTAGCAAACGGTTCCCCGGGAAACAAGGCTAAAAAAACAAGAGCTAGCAAAAAAAAAGGATAGCATAACAAGGGCCAGATAACAATTTTGCCAACAAACCTTGGTTTTGGGGTTTAACAAGGTGATAGCATTAGAATCCCAGAAAAACCAAGGTGTTAGCAAACGGGCCAGTTTTAACAAGGCGCTAACAAAAAAAAGGTTCCGTTTACCAAGACGAAAGAAAAAAAAAAAGGCCCACAACAAGGTGAAAGAAAGAAGGCGAAAAGCAAACAAGTTTAAAAAGTTTACAAACAAAGAAGGGGAAAAACCAAGGGCTAGTTTAAACATACCAGATAACAAGATGCTAAGCATAAAAGGGGGCCCAGCATAACGGTGCCCAATAAAAAAGGCCCCAGCAAACTTTCCCAAACCCCGGACGCCATTATAACAACGTGCCAGAAAAACCCCGGCCAGCAAACCCCGGGGAAGCATTGGGCCAGCAACCAAAAGCAACATAACAAGGGAATCATAGCGGTCCCAGAAAAAGACCCAGCAAACAAGGCCCCAGAAAAAAACCCAAGCAAAAAGACCCAACATAACAAGGCCCCAGCATAAACAAGAGCTAA